>MU399930.1:0-107788 GCA_022578945.1 Hypoxylon fuscum | reverse complement strand
CCTCGGATGTGGCTCTAATTAATGCACGATGCTCTAATTAATGCGCAGCACTGTCAAGTGCGATGGGCGAATGATAGTGAAGCCAGCACTAGTAACTACCTACCTAGCCCTCTCTTCGATCCCAACACATCTCATGGATACATGTAATATTAGCTGTCCGTCCGCTGTCCATAGCTCAGCGTATTCTTGCTATTTAGATGCCTACTGAAGCTTGCAATGTAAGCTTTTCAGTTACCTTAGAAGTCTCACGTGGATTGAGCCGCAATATTTATTGCATATCCGTGCCCATCAGAATGGCCGCCAGAGCTGGTAGTTCAATGTCAGACGGAACTGGCCGAACTAGGCATCACTGCGGATCTGATGTGTTTGTCGCTATTACACAGCCTTCCCTTACCGATGACTGAGTACACCGCTAGGCATCCACCGCCCCAAATTCTGAATGCGATATTTTTTTCGTGGGTAGTTCGCGGCTCCGCCCTGCGGCTCAGACGAAGCACGTGCTAGTGAACAACGTCGGTATCAAAATTTTGCATGTTTGATGCACATAATCCAAGTGCTCCCTACGGCCGGCCTATCTCAGTCTAGCACGTAGGTACGTCAAACCATGTGTAACACTCAATGGTTCGCCCGTATAAGAAGGCTCTGGAAACAGAGCCTCATGCCACCGTCCTCCCAGTCTCTTAATCCTTTTCCAAAACTTGAACGACAAAATACTAGTTATTGGTCACTCTAGATTAACACGGTTAACTAAGAGACGAAAGTCTTGCATTGACACTCTCACCATGCCATATAACTACGACAGCTATCATGGGCACCACCACAACCCAAACCGCGACCTAGCTCAACGCTTCGGGCGAGAGTCACGCCACAGCAGCCACCCGACGCAATACATAGTGAACGAGGGGAAGATGATCGTTGATCAGAGGACACTGAGACACACTAACGCCATCATCTACAATGCACCGGGCTCGACTATGCGACTCGTGCCGTCAAAGCCAGTCCCGAAAGCTAAGCACAACTCATTCTATTATCCACCAACGTCACCGTGGTGGGATACAACTACCTCAATTCATACATGCCGCGGATGTTTGCAGCGACGCGAACTGTACTCTGGTGCCGGTGGCTACTGTCGCGACTGCACCGCGCTGCGACTAGGACCTCCTTATCAGGCGGAAAGATATAGGCTGCAAGGTCGCAATGATTGGCACCCAGCGTATATGCCAGAGAGAAGACAACTTGGGTGGCGCTGAGTAAACGGATGACTACACTCCTGATTCGGGCCCGGTTGAATGTTGCTATAAAAGGGGTGCTACTCTTGGTAAAAAAAATTGATCTACTCTTTAATTTGTCGTATTATTTATAGTTATAACACTATCTTTGTACAAAATGCTTTTTCTGTGATTTTTTGAACCTTAGTTAGCATATGCTTCACTTTGCTATTCACTCTGGCGTTCAGCAAATATCCTTGCCGGCTACTTTATTGTGGCCTCAAGTCTGAAGGGTTCTTGACGTATGTGATATGCCACAGATTGTCAATACTATTTCTCTCGGGTTAGGGGTATAGAAGGAAGAATGGAAAAGGGCGACAAAGGCTTGTCAGCACTTCTTAGAACAAAGCACACAGCTCATTGTGAGTTGTAAGGACAGTAACAAGAGGGCTGTCCGTCTAAAAAAGAGGATGCTACGAACAATCACCTTGTTAAGCTATAGACTTTATATTGAGAATTTGTTAAAACTACATACATAATCATGTATATTAGAGTCGGATACTGTATCTAGATGAACACTGGATACCGACTGAAAGTGGATTTGAATTCTAGATAGGTCAACTTATATTTCTAAAAACTTTTGGAAAATGGCCGAAGCCTCTGCTCCTGCTCCAGCTTCCGGGGAAAGCCATCCCTTAAGTAGTTTCGGGGTCGAGTTGGAGTTCGTAGTAGCCGTCAAAGACAGAGATAAATTTTTCAATGTACCTCGGCGGTGGCGGACAGCAACAAGTCAACCAATTAATGTTCCTCCCCGGGAAGAGCGCCATGCACTCGGCTTAACAATAGAGCACTTCATAGAAGGCCCCCTCGCCGCAACAATTCAGTCCGCGGCAAACGCTCACAGGGGAGATCGTGTTGCAGCTGACACTGAAGATATAGAGTCATACCACTTATATGATTATGTAGATTGGGTGGTGAAAGAAGACATCAGTGTCTTTATTGATGGTGCTGAGTTTGGTGACGACCAAGATGCCAAAAAGTACTATTGGAAGGACGTAGAGGTCACATCACCAGTGTTATACGCTACCGACAAATCTTTCGCCGAGGTCCACCATGTTGTCCAGGCTCTTCAGGACAATTATTGGATTGTCACTCCCAAAAGTTCCGGCTTGCATGTCCATTACGGTCGAGGCAAGGAATGGATACCTTTCCGTGACCTGCGTAAGATCGCAGCTTTTCTATACGCTGCAGACCCAACATTGGCACAGATGCACCCAGCGGAGCGCCTCAACGTTAGGACAATTAGTATGCACTGCCCAAGTAACAGTTTGTACAGTAGTATATCACACGGTTCGTCTGAAAGATTAGCGAGGGAACATCTTGGAAACAACACAGTTGAGGCACCACCCGATCCCCTTAACATGGGGGCCGTAAGCCGGCTCCCACTCACGAGAAACTCGAGAAAGCAGAGGGGGGAGGGATTAACCACCCTTTTCCAACGAGGGACCCTCGAAGGCTATATTTTTAATGTACATATCTTTCGTCAGACTCAGCCCGAATGGCTTGAGGGGGGGCCTATGACAGTTACCAATCCAGTACCTTATACAGACCGGCTTCCAGGAAGCGGACCGGATGAGCCCGTGGAAACTCTGGTCGGCGCCAGGGAGCTTCTGTCTACTATAAACGCGCCAACAATATCAGCGCTGATGGAGGCGGGACTACTTTCACGTTCGGCATATAATTTTCAAGCTTACAACAATGACGAGTACGGCCGAGCTACTTCAGGGAAAAGAACTATCGAGTTTAGGCAGGCCGCGGGTACCGTAGAACCTGACGAGGTTGTCGCCCACTGTAAGATCGCCTGTCGTCTCGCCGATTTCGCAAGCAGCTTGAGCACAGCGGAATTATATATGATGATAGTGGATTTAGTCGAGTGCGAAGAGCATCCCGAATGGTATGATGTCTTCGACCTGCTCTATGACCTCGGCCTGGTGAAAGAGGCACTGGTCATTCAAAGGCAGATAGCCCAGCGGCGCGGGATTCAGATCGTCGGCCAATCCGGGGGCAGAAATATCTTTATGCCCACCTAAGTAAGGAGTGATATATTAGGTAGCGCGACTCGCATCCTGGAAATCCTGTACGCCTGGTTGGTGCTATTTGGCGTAATTGAAAGCTGTTGAGAAGATTATTCTGTAATCAATTGAGAATTAATAGGTAAGTATCCACTTGATGCTTCGGCTTCATCTGTTTGTAATATTTCAACAGGATTTCTGGTTCTGCTTGTTCTGCCTGCTACCCCTAGGGGGCGGTAGCCTATGTAGTTCCCCTCTACATTGCCACAAGATCTACAGAGCCCCCCATATTCCCAACTACATAAAAGACAAATAAATAGCTATAAATTTAATTCTCAATCGAACCTCGTCCTTTTCCAATAATTTTGAAGTTGCGAGAGTAAGACTTACAGTGCTGTCAAATATGGTGTTCTTCCCACCCAACGACAACATCCCCCGCCTCAATGCGTACCTGCTCAAGGACCTCTCCGACGACGAGCTCAAGGCGTTCAAGAAAGCATTCGAGATCGGCACGTGCGCGCCTTTTAGCACTAAGCTCGAACTCGTGATCCAGAAGGCGCCGGAGGACTATCTGAACCGGCCGCACTCGTACATCCGCATCAAGGAAGACGAAGCCGGGCGCACGGGCCCCTTCGTCCTCGTCGACGAGCAGGTCACTAGCAAGGGAGCCGTCTGGTATGTGGATCATTTCGCCGAGCAGGACGAGGTCGACGACGGGGTCGCCGAGTCAACCGCTGTGCTGTGGAAGATCCTGCTCAAGACGGAGTGCCTGCCGATCACGTGGGTCAACTACGACATCGCCAACATGTCCATCCAGGAGGACCTCGACAATTGCGGCGTCGAGTCCCCGACGCCGGAGAACTTCGAGCAGCCGGAAGTGTGGGATATTGACGGGATGGACATGGAGCAAGAACGCCACCGCCAAGACACTTGGATCACGGCGGAGCCGGGCGAGTTCGAGGAGAGCACGGATGAGGAGCTGCGTAAGAACTTCTCGCCTATGCCGGATAAGGTAGCCAGACTGAAAGAGGGGCTCGCGGAGGAAGTAGGATTGGTGAATAGGTGGACCATTCCGTCCAAGGCGCGGTCGAGGAAGATGCCGGATGGAACTACGAAGGGGTTCCCCGAAGGAAGCGTGGTTTTGCAGCTGCGCCTCAACGCGGATTTTCCTTGGCCGGCCTACAAATGGCCGGAAGAGTCATTGTAAAATATTGGCTAATTTCAAATTTAGTTAGGGTATTGACGATAGGCGCTGCCAATTAAAGCATCACATATGTTTGAGTTATTGTCACATAGGGGAAGTATGATTTGTAGAAAAAATTGTGCCGCTATTAATTATGTCTCGTCGTGGCCCCGAATATTGAGAAGCCTAAGATGATGCCCTATGCAAGGTGCCGCTTCCGACGCCGGAAGCTTGCCTGATACCAGATCCGATTCTATATGCTACATGTACCTATGCAATGACGGCGACGCTTTCCGACGCCCGTATAAATTCCAGCAACCGAAATAGACCGAACCTAATGATGAAAAATATCATCATCCAACCATGCAATACCCATATTTCTCCTGTTCGCGCATCCTTATATTTACACCATCTCCGTCTCCTTGTGATGCGGGTTCATCTTCATGCTGAAGCTGGTGAATCCCTGATCCACCTTCGCGCCGATTCCGTTCTCTACCTTGGTCGAGTACTCGTCGATCTTGCCGTTGACCTTGCGACCGACAAAGGTGCGGAAGCAGCCGTAGCCGCCGGTGCCGAGCCAGAGGATCGCGTTCACGAGGTCGACCCAGACGGCGCACTTCATGAGCGCGACGCTGCAGCCCTCGAACTCGTCGAGCTCATTGTGCAGGAATGTTCTGGCGAAGACGCCGAAAACGGCGATCCACAGCACGAACAGAATGAGATCCCAAGCGAACAGGCGGTGCGACTGCATCTTGCTGCAGGGGTTCGGGATGGAGTACAAGAGGCAGGTGATGCAGGTGAGGCCCGCGACGATGACGGCGTAGACCCACGCCGAGCTTTGTGCGTTCCCTTCTTTGCGGTCGCGGTCGACTCGGTTTCCGTACAGGCCGCAGACGATGATGGCGAGGATGAACTGAATGCCGCGAGCGACCCAACGTAGCCACATCTCGTAGACGTACACCTGCTTGGTGGCGGCGCCCTTTCCAAATCTGGTGACGAGGGATTTGATGGCCATTTTGCTTTTGATCTTGGTGTTTCGTCTACGTTCTTTAGAATTGCAGTGGAAATTGAAATTGAAATGTCTGCTGAAGACGTAGTCTATAATGGCTTCTAGATGGTTGGAGATGAGTTTGGTAAAGTAGATAGGTATTAGAAGAGAATGGATATCAAATTAAATAATTATTGAAGATACTCAAAGAAAGAAGAGTGAATTGAGGACATCCAGTGTCGTCGTGTATGCTACTGTTGATGAAGGACATCAGAACAAGTACCACGGGAAGCCCTGTAGGTATTTAAGTGTGCAAACAATAATAATACAGCCATCATTTAGTCAGTGATTCAGCGACAAACAAGCGCCAGCGTGGAACTCTTGCGACGAGATTGACAAAGATGAGCCAGGAAAGGCCTTTGAGATCCCGTCACTTGTAAAAGTCGAAACAAAGACTTCTAATTCTGGATTTCCTGATTGAAGCGTCGTGAACCAATCGATGGTTGAGCTCCAGGTGGTCTGTGCTGGGACCGCGTAGCATGGTCAAAGACATCGACTGGCCGTGATGCGCTACCACTTGAGACACAGGCGCTTAACAGCCTGTCTCGAACCATGAGGCATCTTCATGGCAGCGCTAATACACGCGACGATCTGTCGCGGTGAGTTCCTCTGACATCCAGCCAGCAATTTTCTGTTCATCATTCAATTCGACTTGAAACAATCCGATAAAAGTTCGTAATTAGTTACGTATGCTGATTGTGTCTGATAGTTGTGTCTGGTTGTTCAAGTGCAACGAAGTTCTGCAAAAAAAATAGCCAGACGCAATGCCACATCAATCGGAAATTAATATAACAGTGACACATCGAGCAGCTTCGAATTGAGGCTTGAGACATTGTTAACTGGAGGAGATATCGCTCGAGTGATGAGCAAAATATTGAACTGTAATCCTTCTGCTTACGATGTGAAATGCAGTAATGGATGCTTGCTGACTTAATCCCCTAACCTAGGGGATTCGCCTCATAGGTAACTTTCGAGGAGACAAACATTGCGCTCTTCCATCAGCCATAGCTGCCAATTGACAAAAACTTGCAAGGCTTTCTTGGTGGTGTTTGGAGTCTGATACAATCCAGGGGCGCCATCATGTGTTTGTCATCGTGAAATCAAAGACCTTTTTATCGGGTGTCAAGGAAATTGTCGTCTCAAGTGAGTCTCTCGAGTATCAGCGAAATCGCTCATGAAGCTGCACAGTCGTTGTATATAGTTCAACTCGGAGTTAATAGAAGAGAAATGCCATGTGCTTGCTTTCCGACAACTTTGCGGCTTTGAGTTGCCACGACGGAAGAGTCTCATTGCGTGTAGAGGGTGATCCGGTGACCTGTTCTGGTGGAGCCTCATCCAGGACCTCGGCAGCGTTCAGCCCCTGTAATAATTAATTTCTCGCTTCTCCAATTGGTCTCACACCTCTAATGGTTACGGATGTGACATCACCACAAGTTCCACCACATTCCCAGCTCCGCGACTTGAGAGCAGCCCGGATCACATGCTAACAAAACTTCAAGAAGGCAACCTTTTAGACCACATGGCACGAGTAATGACAAGGGCTGCGAAGGCGAGCCGAAACATCCCATTCTCCAAGTCATGCATCTCCTTTCCCCACGAAAAACCCCGGAGATTCTATTAGATGCTACCTTTCGGTCCTAGGCTAGCGTGGGGTTATGGAGCTTATTGCGTATGGGACTCGTGCTATGAGTCTAGGTACAGAGTAGGGTTTGGAATTTAAAAATACGTATTATACAAACACAGTATAATACGTGTATCGATACTGCGTTTTTCACATTTACACATATAATAAAGTAAATTTTAAATATTTTAAATAAATTATTAGTTTTTTATAATTATATTAATTATAATAAAATTATATTAATTATAATTATATTTTTAATTTTAAATTTTATATATTTTATTATATAAATATTTTTTTATAATTATAATATATAAAATTTTAATTTTAAAATATATATAAAATTTTTAAATAAATATTAAAAAATTATTAAAATAATAATAATAAATTTTATTTATATAAAATATTTTTTTTAATTTTATTTAAAATTATTTAATTAATTAATTAATATAATATATATTATATAAATAATATAAATATAATATATAAAATATATAAATATAATTAATATAATTAAATATATATATAAAATACCGTATTTTATTTAAAAACACGTATTTTTCCGATCCCTAGTACAAAGTAATAAATAATAGCAAGGTTCTAAGTGGCCTAGGGGCTGGTTTAATGCACCCGTAGTAAGCTAAGCTAGTGGCTGTTTGCGGCATAGCTTCCAGAAATGGGTACTCTTCCAGAATCACATGTCGGGATTACCAGCACCTTGCAGTATTACGTTGGACAGAGCTCGGTACGAAGCTTCAAATGGCCGAGCTCTTTTTTTAAAAGCTTGAAGAATGGCGCCGCGCCAACATTAATTTTTTGTACTCTTACTCCCTCTTTGACGTCCTCCAATTTCGCATTCTTATTCTTATTTAGATATCACATACCATCAGCTCAAAAATGTCCAAGACCTTCTCTAAAAGCGACGTCGCGTCGCATAACAAGGGAGATTCGCTGTGGATCATTGTCGATGACGATGTCTACGATCTGACCAAATTCCAAGACGAACACCCTGGTATGTGAACCTTTAACAGAAGACACCGTCTTGTGTCTGTGCAGTTTTACTTTCGGCATGTTAAAAAGCCATGCGCAACACACGTGCCAAATATTAAATAAGTTATAAGCCATCAAACCAAAAACTAACCATAAACTCTTTATCTTGTAGGTGGCAAGAAGATCTTGACCCGAGTCGCTGGAAAGGATGCGTCCAAGCAATTCTGGAAGTACCACAACGAGAGTATCCTCAAGAAGTACAAGCCAAAACTCCAAGTCGGCTCGTTAGATAGCAAGCCCAAGCCCGAACCAACACCAGAGCCATCCCCCACATACGCTGCTCCCGAGCCGACCAAGGAGACCAAGAAGGCCATTGTTCCCTCCTCTGCACAGGCGGAAGAGGCGGAAGCATTGGAACCATTTGGTGACCTGATCCCATTCGCAGATCCCAGCTGGTACCAAGGTGTATGTTTTTCTTCTCGTCTCCGTTTTGTATTTTCCAATCTTTGCTAATGATACTTGGTGTATAGTTCCACTCTGCCTACTTCAACGAATCTCACGCTGCTCTCCGCGCCGAAGTTCGCCAATGGGTCGAAGAAGCGATCGAGCCGAACGTCACGGAATGGGACGAGAAGAAGGAGGTGCCACGCGAGATCTTCCTCGAGGCAGGTCGCCGCGGCTACCTCGCAGGTTTGTTGGGTGTGCACTACCCGACAGAATATGTCAAGAACCACGTGAAGTCGGTAGCACCCGAGCAATGGGATCTTTTCCACGAGATGATCATCACCGATGAGCTATCACGTACCGGATCTGGTGGATTCGTCTGGAACATGGTCGGGGGTTTCGGTATTGGTGGCCCGCCCCTAATCAAGTTCGGCAAGAAGTCCCTGAAGGACCGAATTATGCCCGGCATCCTGTCCGGCGAGAAGAGAATCTGCTTGGCGATCACGGAGCCCGATGCTGGAAGTGACGTTGCCAACCTGTCTTGCGAGGCCAAGCTCAGCGAAGACGGCAAGCACTACATCGTCAACGGCGAGAAAAAGTGGATCACCAACGGTATCTGGTGTGATTACTTCACCACGGCTGTACGGACAGGTGGCGAGGGCATGAACGGTATCTCATTACTCCTCATCGAGCGTGAGTCTGGTGGTGTCAGCACGAGACGGATGGACTGCCAGGGTGTGTGGTCATCTGGCACGACCTATATCACTTTCGAGGACGTGAAGGTACCAGTTGAGAACCTCCTGGGTAAGGAGAACCAGGGTTTCAAAGGTAAGTTATCTAGTAAACGCACACTCCTCAGTACTAGACATCAATAACTAACTCTGAATGTAGTCATCATGACCAACTTCAACCACGAACGTATGGGAATCGTCATCCAGTCCCTGCGCTTCTCGCGCGTCTGCTACGAGGAGTCGGTCAAGTACGCCAACAAGCGACGCACCTTCGGCAAGAAGCTGATCGAGCACCCGGTGATCCGCATGAAGCTGGCGCACATGGCGCGGCAGATCGAGGCGTCGTACAGCTGGCTCGAGAACCTCATCTACCAGTGCCAGAAGATGGGCGAGACCGAGGCCATGCTGCGGCTCGGCGGGCCCATCGCCGGCCTCAAGGCCCAGAGCACCCTCACCTTCGAGTTCTGCGCCCGCGAGGCCAGCCAGATCTTCGGCGGCCTCAGCTACTCGCGCGGCGGCCAGGGCGCCAAGGTCGAGCGCCTCTACCGCGACGTCCGCGCCTACGCCATCCCCGGCGGCAGCGAGGAGATCATGCTCGACCTGAGCATGCGGCAGAGCTTGAGGGTCGCCAAGATGACGGGCATGAAGCTATGAGCTGGGAATTTAAAAAATAAGAAAAGACTTGGCATACCTATGTATATATAGATAAGGAATATTTTAAAGGATGTAGTTCGTTCTTGCACGTGCCTACATGGGCGCATGGGTTTTGGATACTTGGTCGGCGCGTTCCGGGAGGATTTGCATCCTGCAAGATTCGAGGCGTCGATTGGATTACTAGTGTTCGTAACCTAGGTACCTACGCTAAATTGACAAGGAGTTGAAGTAACCTTGATCTCTCCATCGGTTTTTGGGGGGGTTTTTTGGATTTCTTTTTTTTTAGGTGTCTTCCTCTTTTTGGCCGTCGTAGTTTATGGATATAGGTAAATGCTTACTCAGCTCAGCATCCCCCCTATTTCGCCATAGGCATACGCATGTCACTTGGATCCACCATCGTGAAGGATAACAGATACATATTCTACTCTTCGAAAAAATCACTTGAGGTAAGGTCAATCAATATAAGGCTTTCTCTTGTACATAGATATTTGCCAAATACCATGCCTAGCTCCTGATAAGATATACTTTTACTATGTGGTTAGACTTCGACCATGTGGCTGTATTATTATCTTACATCCCGTCGTAATTGTTCGAAATATCCAAGAAATGCCGCTAATAAAGCCAGTGCGCGCCTCAAACTCTCAATGCGCCGTCTGTGTGTTAAATTTCTTCCAACTCCCGGTGCTTCAATCGTACAGCCATTCCAAATCCTCCAAGCTGTGTTTCCAACCCTCCAAAATCCATTTCAACATCTTTATATGCCCTATACTTAATTAGCCATCGCCAAACAGGTCTGTCTAGTCCTACCTAATCTCTTCCATCAACTCAACATCGACACCCCACCAACGCGACTCACAGAGGCCTGGGAGTACCTTGAAACCATGTCCGAGGAAGAATGCGCAGAGTGCTGCGCAAAATGCGTTTTCTATTCCATTCTTGCCGCCGGCGATGCGTTTATCCATTTCTATGTTCTCAAACGACGAGAATCGATCGTAAGACGGGGCCGCCATCTTCAGCGCATGCTACGTATACCACATTGTCTGCGCATCATTGCCGACACGGACCCAGGAATACAGGAAGAACACTTACGATTTGTGGCCCGAGGCCTAGGCTGCACATTGTTTATGCAGATTCTCTGTCTGGTAGGCCTGATTATTACAAGAACACTCTGGAAGGAAATGCTATTCGCGATTCTTGTGTTTCTGCCTGGCTTATTTACTTTCGTGGTATGGCTGGACCTCCTTATTCCGAGAGGACGATTTTCAAGTTCGAACGAGCGCGGCATCTACGGCAATCATATGTTGGTGAGGGAGCACGACGAGGAAAAAGACCTCGAGTCGCAAAAAGGTCAACTCGGATCCGGACCGATGCTTGAATGATGTCGAAGACATTCCAAACATCGCGGCCTACTTCATTATAGTGGCACTTTACAAGCAGACACCTTCTAATGCCAACACTGCCTCTGTCTCCAACTGTTGTTCGAGTGAAGTGGTGGGCTATAGTGAGTTATCGTGGCGGCGTACCGGGGATGAATTGACTTCGACGACGTAGTATGGAAATAATTGCCTCATTGCATAGAAACTACGTTGCCCCTTTTTGATGCCTTCTCAAAATTGGAACCTTGTCATCCATAGCATCAGCAATATATACATTCCTTCTACCCTATTGGTCTCTCATCTTCAAGTTTGTTTTCTTTGCATGCTTTCAAGCAGGCTAATAGCTGTGGATCAAGCCAGATGCAGTATTACTTCTCGCTGAAATGATGGGTGTAGGTCAGGAGACCTATCAACTATCGGGTATTATTGAGAAATTTCTAACTTTCCTTAATCCCGCCAGCTCTATGATTACTATGGTTCTACACAAGACTGCAGAAATGATTAAAGGCCAGAATATCTGTATAAAGACATCGTGAACTGATAAGAAAAGCAGCGACGAAAACACGGCTGTGCCAAAGGCCCAGAGAACGTAGCTCATGCATTCCGCCGCTATGTTGAGTACCACCATTAGCCGTGGTCCTTGTTCCACCACGCCTGGACGGAGCTCTTGTTTCGCACAGATAGTAACCTCCCTCTTGAGAGCGTGGAGAAGCCACAGGGCGAGGGCTCTTAGCTTCTTCAGTATGACGTCCTTCTGGGAAATTACGGTACGAGATCTGTGTGGCCTTCGATGCGGGGCTGGCTGCTCAGCATCTGTGTTCCATGAAGTTGCCAAATAGCCACCAGCAACAAAGATTTGCGGCACGACAGTAAGTACCGCCCACAGAAGCGGTGCAAACTGTGTCGTACAGCCCCAGGCAAGGATTGTCTTTTGGCCCATCTCGATGCTCGTATAGACGACAAGTCCTGATGCCATCAGCGCGACAAGGTATTCGATGATGCTCAGAGAGACTATCGAGTACGTGGAAGAAACTGAAATCTGTAGCTTGCCATCCTCGGCATTAAGCAAATTTCCGGGGTGATGGTATTCAAATAGCCTCGCTATCTGATAGGTTGGCGAGCCGATGCTGAGTAGCGTGGCTAGAAGAGGTCGGTGTATTGAAAGAAGATAGATTTCGCCGACGTTAGGGCCTATGACGGACAGAAGAGTCGGGATGAGGCCGAGCACTATCGAAGCACCTTGGGCATTAGCCTGGAAATTGGCCCCGTATTGACTGAGAATGCAGGCCTCGTGACGATAACATCTCGCTAGAATCTGGGATCCATTCAAGGAGTATCGATGTCCCTCATACGCGGCGCGGTAGTCACGTAAGGTGAGGTTGCAAATGCCTTGGGATACGTTGGTCAGAAATTTGGCGTGGTCGGGATACCAACTCTCGAACTGGGGGCCCCAGGGCCGCGGAGTAATAGGAGACGACGAATAGTAATTGTAAGGGAGACTATCATCGTCCAGCTGCGCAGTAACAAGCTTCGCCTGGAAGCAGGACAGCAGAACGATGAAAAACAAGGGTAACATTGGAGATACTCAAATCAGGGATTGTCAAGAATATTGCCAATGATAGGGGTACGGCTTATTCACCTGGACGTAAAATGGGTAAAAGAAAAAAGACAGGAACTGGTGCGTCAGCGGTATGAGTGTCTCTGCGACGAAGAATAATGATTGCAACCAGCCGAGTCGTGGAAGACTCCTTCAAAACGTCGAAGATACTTTAGTTGACTTCCTTCCGCGGAATGGATGAATTAGCGATTAAACCGACCAGTCGCTTCCTAGTCAGCCTTACCAGCAAAGATCAACATCTACGTTTGCAGGCTGACCGAATCAGCCAACCATCAGCTTGTCCAATCGTTAAAAGACCGCGCAAAACTGAGGGGGCAAAGGCGGCACTGCTTACGCACCCTGTTGGGAACGTGACGTTCATCTTCCGTATCATAGTGATGTAGAGACTTTATCAGCTATGATTGATTTCTTTTTCTTGAAGCACAAACCTTTGATATAAGACCGCTGTGCAAACGTTAAGTAGTAGAAGGACCCTTGAATGTTCTTCGTAGTGATTACAACTACGGAAACAGGTTGCCAAGCGGCGTGGCCACTGCGACGATTTCGAGGTTGTCCAGTAAAATTATGTCTTGACCCTCCCGAAATTGACACTCAGCTAACCACTGTGGCGTCTTGCTGCTCTGGAATATCCTCAGGGCTTTCATAAGCGCCTAAAGTCCTTAAGTATGCGGTGCTTACGGGGCTAAAAAACACCACACGTTCCACAACAGGGGAATTAGTGACTTAGCTGCAGGTAAATTGGGGTCTAAATATTATTTTTTATGTCGAGGTTGTAACCAAGTCTCTAGTCCGCCGTCCATCCCCCGTGCGGCCACACAAATAGCCATGCTATTTGAAAGAAAACATTCAAATCATCCACCATAGCCACCCCTCTATGGCTATTCCATCAGTTCAAATAGAATCATCTTGGTCTCCAACCATTGATAGTCCAACCATTTGAATGGAACCAGAGGTCCTCCACCATGGCCATTCGAACCAACTGGAATAGGAGGCCACGGTGGAATAGCTATAAAAGAGTGGTCATGAAAGAGTAGATTCAAATAAGTACAAGAATGGCAGCATGTATGGTGGTTATATAAGTACCTCTTAGTGATTACCTACGTAAATTTTATTCCAGGTAGACCAACATGCCTGCATGACTCACAAGGGAATTGTTTTCTGTTTGGTATAATCCATACTTCCTATATTACTTTGGCAGGTAAGATATTAAAATCTACCGGGGTAAGTAGATATCTTCTCATGCCCTTGGTGTTTATTCTGCCATTGAAAACATGACTGAAATGATTCATCCGCTTCGTCAGAATTCCATCAAATTAGTCATCCTCAGTTCACTTAGCAAATCCTAGAAAGTCAGGAATACTATGTTTGGACGGTATGACCAAATAAATATAACCGTACCTGTTACTTTTAACTTCCTGTCATATATATCATTAAATCACTCGCATACTACTGTAATTCCCAAGACCCATTTATGGACACCCTCGTATTCATCTCGTAATATGTGGCAGTGAATTCGTTCTCAAGAACAATTGAAAGGGCCTACACTACCAAGAGGTTATGTCTTTGAGTTGAAGTTGTTGTGTGGACTTTAGAGAATAGTAAACCAATAACTACCATTTTAGTAAAAGAAAGGGGCTTGAGAAATAGCTTCGACCTCGGGCGTCGGTGCCTATTTGGACTTCAAGGGAAATTGCATTTACGATATTGTCTTTAATCGGTTCCTTGTGTGTGTTTAGTAGGTCCTAAGGCTTTATGGCATCTGCCTGTCCCTTTGGGATGGTAGCCTTAGTCACCTAGAAACGTCGAATACTTGTATCCATGGTTACCTCTCCACCCGCCTCCCGGGCAACGATATCCAGTTTTACTTAGGTCCATCGTATTTCAAACTCTTCCTCAGGAGTACGCGACTCTTTACTTGTGCACAGTATTGCACGCGTTAGTACTAAAAGCTCACTTCCATTCTCTCTTCATCTTTTCTATCCTCCATTCTAGCATATCATCTCCGAATCATACAACCCATCCAAGGTCAGTTACTCAAGTTCATTGTTGTTTTTCCACTGTGAATCGGTCGATTCATCCATCAACTACCCAAGCCTTCGACTTTCTTCGTACCTATACATAGATACGTATCACAACATGAAACCAAGTTCTCCACATAGTACCTAATCACCCTCTCTTAACCTCTTCATATCATAACCTATCGTAACTATCGTATAATACTAACATAAGAACTATCAGTGTCTCGCTTGGTATTCGGATCGCATATGCTCGTGCCCACATCAAACCCTGATTCCACAATGGACCGTGGCAACTACGGGGCCGCTGCGCCTGATGACAACCACAACTATTCTCCGTTTCCCTTTCTAAGAAACTTGTCATCTAGCCATATTCGCGTAGGCTCCAATTCTACATACAAGACGACGTCTCCTTCGGAGGAGTCCTATGGACCAAGTGACACTTCAAGCACAGCGTCTACCCTTACCGGTCTAGACCTCGACACCCCCAAGCCTTCAGGTGCACGCGGATATGGCGTGAAACTCATGCCAGGGGTGGTCAACCCTAGCATCAAAGATCATGAAATCAAGCAGTTCAACGTCATGTTCCCGACCCCGATCACCCGGCCTTTCAACAAACCCTGGACTCCCAATAGACCCAGCATTCCCGCCATTCCCACCATTCCCACCATTCCTCGCGCTACGCCGACGCAGGACGATGGATTTGTTCCCATGAACCGATGGCCCACCTATGCCCTGGGTGACGATCGTCTCCTCCACCCGATCTGGAAAGCGCAGCTCGCCGCCACCGGCATCTCTAAGAACTACGGCGGTAACATCTTTCTGCCGGCCAACCAATCCGCCCCTATCCCCGATGGGATGAACACTTCGCTGTGGCTCACCAACCTGCCCCCCAACTGCACTCACCAGCAGCTTCTCGGCGCCATCCGGGGCTGCGGAAAGATCTACGCCACCGTCATCAACCCGCCCGAGGCGCCCTACAACCCCTACGAGCCCAAGACCACGCACACGACGTCGGCGTCCAAGCTGGTGTTCTTCGACCGCGGCGGCGTGGAGCGGCTGGTGGCCAAGGCGCAGACGGGCGCCTTCGCCGTGGGCGGCTACGTCCCGCGTGTGCGGCCCAACCGCATCAAGTCGGCGCCGCGCGAGCCGGGCCCGCAGTGCCGCGTGCTGCACATCGAGGGCCCCAGCGCCATCGTCAACGAGCGGTTCCTCAACGACTTCTTCCAGATGAAGTTTAAGTACGAGCTGGAGTCCGTCATCACCCTGGGCACCCACGGCACCATCACCCGCCAGGAGTGGCGCTTCGGCAGCTTCCGCTGCCAGGCCGAGTCCGCGCGCCAGTCGATCGCCCGCGAGAAGGACCGCCGGAATCTGCCTGATATCGACCACCATCTTTGGAGCCAGGTCATGGTCCACTTCGGTGTCGATCCTTGTGCTTAACGGTCTCGGTGTCATTAACTCTACCCCCTTGTGTCAGCTGTCTTGCCCTTCTCCTTTGCACACTCCTGGTGTGATACCCCCCGACACATACACTGAACATCGCGGAAGCACAAGCCTAATTGGCTCGTGTATTACTTCATCACACCCACTTTCCTATTGACTGCTGTCGCCCGTACACATGACTTGTACTCAGATAGGTATATACCTACATGACGGAATCATATCTCCGACTGACATGAGAGATGAGTTGAGATAGCCCCGTAGAGTAATAGATACCATCTATTCTCTTTCCCTGCGCATCTTAAGCCTTATTTACTGCATTGTTATTTGTGATAATTTGATGTCAGTAGTCCCGATGACTTCCAATAACCAAATCTATCATCAAGAACCATTTATCGTGATATTGACCGTAGTTTTTGATGCCGAGCAGTGCAACATGCCGTCCTAGTAAAACGACTCTATTCCTAGTCTGCGGTCTGCGAGCAAGCAGATCCAGCAAAAGCAAATGGCAAACACTAATGGCAACTAACGCAGCTAGTCATAGACTCATATATAGCGAAACATATTCTACAGTAACGAGAATTAATAATCGTAACACTAAACGTGCTAGAAGGAACGTTTACTCACATTCTTCACGCTTCGCTTCATCGCCACCGGCTCCCCATCTTCGTACTCAACTCCGGCTTCTCCACCATCGCCAGAGAGACCCGACATCTTCAGCTGAAGCTCGGCATCTAGCTCTGCCACAGACTTCTTCTTCTTTTCTTGTTTCGCAGGAGCCTTTTCGTCTTTCTTTGAAGTCTCCGAACGCTGGCCTGTTGGCTCATGTTGTGGTGGCGGTTGCGTTTGTGAGCTAGCAGGCCGATTTAGGGAAACGGGAAACTTGGATAATGGGAACACTTTTGGGCTCGGGAGTGTTGAAGATTGCGCAATAACACGCCGCATCTTGAATCTTGATGAAAACATAAATATGCTTCAATATTGCTTGTTAAAAGCCGTCAAAAGGGAAGAAAAGTTGATGGATAAAAGTTCATGCACGTCATTGCCGGCTACAAGAATCGCCACCTATTTCCAAAACATCGAAGTCTGCATAAATCGTTTAGATGTATTTTATTTCAACTTCAGGGGTCCCCTTTTACGTCGATCCCTTCGTCATATCTTGAAGAGCTGACATACCTAGGTAGATACCTACCTAGGGAGGTACTAACGGGCGTTTGGGATGGACTTAAGATATCTAAACATCGATGTATAGTATCAATTTAACCAGTCGGGGGATTGGTCTTAGAGAAACAATCACGATCTAAAGTAGTAGCATGTTCAGCATCATACGCACGACTATCTGCTCATGTTGGAATGGCGGAAAAAATATAGGAAGCCCCAATAATTTTTCATGTTTATCTGCAAGTCAAGGTAACTAGTTGCCTATTGCTTTGCGAGTTGACTAAGAACATCAGTCTTAACGCATATTGCAGACACGTTCCTAGGTATCAGCAAGATTTAGAAGCATCGATATCTGATACCTGTTGGTATCAGCTTCCGTCCATCCATCGCCATAAACTCCGATTTCGGATGCAAAGCCAGCAACGCCAAATATAAAGCAAGCCCAGCCCATATCATTACCGTAGAGCTTCAGTCAGACGACCCCAAACAAGGGTCTGTTCGCCGTATTCCGAAGTCGAGCTCTCATGCTGTTCCACGAGGCTTCGCCTTAGCCTTGGCCTTCTCCTTCTTGTCCTCTTTGAGCTTCTTCCTCTTGACCTCGTTCTGCTCCTCCAGCTTTCGCTTGTGTTGAGCCTTCTCTTCGTCTGTCTTGGGGATAACCTTGAAGAAGCCTTCCAGGCGAGCTTGCTGCGAGCTCTTCGTACCCTTCTCCAATCTCACACCACCGGCACGGACTCTGTCCTCGTTGAAGCCCTTGTCAGTTACCAGGAACTTGACTAGACCTTCAATGTCAGGCTTGTCCCATTTGACGTCGCAAAGTGGGTCGTCGGCGTGACGGACGTCTGGTTCGAAGAACAATGCTCGCGCATCCTCGAAGGGCCAGTCCTCGGGTAGCGTGTACTTTGAATCGTTCTTGATGTATTCAACCACCTTCTCAAGAGAGCCGTATTGACGGATCATCTTCAGGGCAGTACTAGGGCCGATCTTAGGAATAGGGTCGACGTAGTCGCAGCCGAGTAGAATGCAGAGATCCACAAACTGATTTGATTAGTTTCTCCATGATGCCATAGTGCAAAAAGCTTGACTAACCTGCTTGCGGTCCATATTCAATCCCTCGAGGACCTTATCCACGTGGATCTCCTGAATTGGCTCTTTCCTCTGCTCGCTGAAGGTCAAGTGGCGTAGCAAGACGGGGCTGTCAAAGCACAGCGTGTCCATATCCTCACTAGCTGCCGCGTAGACCTTTCCGGCTCTCGCAAGAACAGCACACTGGGCTTCGGCTTCAGTGGGCGCAATGATGTAGGGTATGCCCATCAATTTCAGTAGCTCCTGGCAGTCGGCATTGTGCTCTTTCGTGACTCGGACAGTTCGTCGCGAGAACTTCTCTACATCTTCAGCTGTACCAGTCTCTTTGGCCTCGTCGAGTCCCTCCTTGGCCTCTGCTTTGCGCTGGAAACGACGCGCCAGCTCTCCTGACTTCATTTTGGGTGGTGCACCGTCGAATACGTAGAGTGGCTTGATGCCATTGTCGACCATTCGTAACGTGCGGTAAAACATACCCATGAGATGGGACGTCGTGTCGCCCGACTCGTTCGTGAGTTGCTGGCCATCGGAACGGACTGCGATGAGGAAGCTGTAGATACTCATAGAAGCATCGATGGCGACTTTGCGACCGAATTGACTCTTGATGTCGCCCTCTTTGATCGCACTGGGGGCTTCATCCTTGATGAGCGGGAATAGACCTTTAATACCCATGATGATGAAACTCCAGGCAGAAATTGGTGTGTACTATGGCGCGAAAAATAGGAACGAGTGAATATGGGGATTGGGAAGATTTTGTTATCTCGAGACGAAAGTTGAAGAAGAATAGGTTGAGAAAGTATAAGTTAAAAAGTGTGAATGATAGTGGGTGATGTCACGATAGATGCGAAACTGACGCGCCCTAAATTTAATTAATAGAAGCTGACGCGCCTTCCCTGAACGCGGAGGTGGGGTCGATTAGGCAGGCAATTAACACTGCTGTGGCTCGTGCTTTCTAGGTCCATGACCCACTGTAACCCCTGTTTTTGAAGAGTCGTCTCCCCAGATTTCTTGCTCCTGCCACACCACTTCAATATTGAAGCACGTTTAACAAAAATCTTGTTCAAATGAAATTTGTAAATGGATGGATTTGCACCTCTAAAGGATACCCATCTGTCTATGAAGTTTTCAAGTTCCGGATTTCTCTAAAGCTCATTTCACAACCATGGAACATTGTTCCTCGTCAGACAGGTAAAGCTATATTTGTCAAAGGGTATATGTGACTACTGTACCCGTCTTCAAGACACTAACCAACCACTCGGTAGGTATTACATCTAACTAAGCAATTTAGATGGTATACTTGAATCTCGGGCTCTCGTCTCCAAGTTCAGCGAGCTCGTCATCAGATAAATTCTCATGCTCCGGCTTGACGTGACCATCGCTACGCTTTCTATTCTCCTTGGCGAACCAAAACCACATAAACGCATATATACAGGCGGCCATTCCCACAAGAGATAGAGACACCGCGTTTCCTAGAATATAGCGAGGACCATCCGTACTAGGACTACCGAAAGGTTAGACAGACAACTCTCAAAACTTAGTGAAGACAGGTCAAACTCACTAGATAAATGATGCCATGATGCCGGCAGCGTTACCGGAGGTGAGCTGCATGCCATTGGCAGTTGTGCGCTTACCGTATCGTGGTGAGTTATTGGGCAACTAGGCTCACTGTCAGCTACCATTAAAACAGGACGAGGTTTGAGTCTTACCCAAGCCAATGGCAATCCAACAATAACATACAGCCCAGTAGCCACGAGAAAGCAACTTAAGACCGTTAGCTATGTCACCAGAGATAATCTCATAGGAGGTTTTACCCAAAGTAATGCACTCCTGCAGATGAGTCGGAGATCAATACGCCGTATCCGACTACGCTGATGGCACCAAAAATCACACAGAAAACGCCACGCATCTGCTTGCGGTCTGACAGGACGGCAATTCCCATATAAGTTATAGCGCCGACAAAATAGCATGGAATGGTTAGTAACTGAATTTCTGCAGTCGTCCATTCAGCGAGACCACGGATAATAGTTGGTAGAAATGTCGAGTAACCTAAATTCATCAGCAACGCCAACGATCAGTCTAGATGTTAAACTCGAGGCTTACCATAGAGCAAGGTATCCACGCCAAATTGGCCGATGCAGAACATCCAAACCTTCCAGTCCTTGAATGCAGCCACCATGTCGTTCTTGCTATACTTCAACGCGCTTTCTGTAACTCCGTAATGCCGCAGATGCCGCGCAGTCGCAAACTTCTTCTCTTCGGCGGTCAAGAAGTACGCATGGTCAATGTCATTGGGGAGAAGGAAAAAAGCCACCACGCCCAGCACGATACTCGGAAGACCCTCGATGATGAAGATCCATCTCCAGCCGCTGTAGCCCGCAACTCCTGCCATCTGGCCAATACCATACGCCAGAAGACCACCCAATGCACCAGCGATGGCAGCACTGACGAAGAGGTAGCCGACACGGAGAGCGAGCTCCTGCTTCGTGTAGAAGAAGGTCAGGTAGACGTTGAGACCTGGGAACAGTCCAGCTTCAACTACCCCGAGGATCAAGCGTACGGCGATGAGCGCACCGTAGCTGTGGACGAAGCCGGAACACGTCGCTATTATACCCCATCCGAATGCGATGAACGCGATGTATCGCGATGGCGTCAGAGGTTTGAGTACCAAGTTTGAAGGAACCTCAAAGGCCAGGTCTATGGTCCCCAAATCAGCAATTCATCAACAAGACAGCCGCTGCACCTTGAGTGGCTAGCCTACTTGCATATCTTAGGATCAAGGCAATTATGTGACTCACATGTAACGAAGAAGATAGAGACGGCAATTTGGAATTGGTTTCCTACCAATCCAAGATCCTTCTCCAGGTTGTAGAGGCGTGCATTGCCAATATTTACACTGGAGAACCAATTAGCAATTATAAGCAGATAATTGTTTGGCGGGGCGAATACCGGTCCAAGAAACTGAACGTGTCTACACGGCTTCAAGTCAGTGACCATCTTCATAGCAATAGCTTTAGATTGAAGAGCTATCTCGGAGGTCGCAAAAAAAACAAGAAACAAAAGAAAACCATAATTCAAAGAACAATAGACAACTAACATAACAACATAACGAGAGGGATGATATGAAGATCAAGCTTGCGCAGAAGCTTTTTCTCGTCTATGTCGAACGTCGAATCCGTCGCGATCTCGGCGCCGGGGTCGACATCCTGCGTCTGAATCTTCGAATCGGACATGTCCGGCGTATCGGTTGCCATTGTTTACGTTGAGTCCAAGTACCGGAAACTTCGAGCTAGAAATAAACGAAGGCCGGCTCAGGCGAGAAGAAAGCCGGAAAACTGAGACAAAAATTGTCGGCTTATTTGTAGCAATTTTTGAAGCTCATTAAAAATTCCCGTCCAGGTCCACCTAAGTCGCCGCCCGCGCTACGATGCAGATAGCTAGCCTGACCCTGTGAGTATTATCCACTGCGCCGAGTGCCTAGAGATAAGGGAATCCCACGTCGTACTATCACTCAAATCGCGGCTTTCCGCAGCCGAACAGAGACGGATGTAGCGTCACTACAGTGGTGCAAACGGAAGAAGAGGGAGACAAGAGAAAGTCGTTTAAGAGCTGGACCAAATGTAAACATGATCTTGATTTCCCCGATATTTCTCGGGCCCCGTCAGCATTGGCATATCTACCCCAGGGGAATGATTCTCAGCCCCAGCATCTGAGCTGCATCTCGACCCCAGCTCACTCTGCTCTTCTAGGCTAGTCCGAGCTGATTCTGTCGCCACGATAGGAGGAATTATTAAGCCGATAGAATTCATGAACGATACAGGCAGACAGGTATGTAATCTCGCCAAGATAAATGGAGCTGACGACTACGGTGCACCATTAGTGCGTATCCGCCAAAATGAATTTTCGGGGTAAAATTCGTCCGACTTCATCTGGATTCCAAGGCCCCATCAGCTGTCGGCAGCTGCCGGCAGGTGTAGACAGTCAGCCTGCAGCTGGAGACTGCTGTCAAGCTGGTCTTGCCGGCTGTTTTAATAGAATTGCAAGTATTTAGGTACTTATCAACATTCGCGACGACAACAATGACGATAATAATATTTAAAAATTAACAATAATAACTAGTTAAATAAAAACGAATTTTAAGATTTTTTTTATATTTTTCATATTTTAATACGTATAGAAACTGATTTTTAAAAATAAAAAATATAAAACCTACCTATAGTGTACCTAACCTTCCCTAAAACTTAATGGACCTGTCCCCTATAATTATAGTGGACTTAGTTGGTCCGGTCGCTATAACATACAGGGGGCTTCGGAGACTTTTATAAAGGCATTTTTTATTCACTATAAGTTTAGGGCATACAAGCGCTAAGTATGCTATAAATATAGTGGGTTATAGCGCGGAGCCCACTGTAATTATAGTGGCTTAGCAAAATCGGACTTGCATTCATCCGTAAATTTCATTTTGGCGGGTACGCACTAATGGTGCACCGTAGACGACCAGTATTGGCACTGAAAAAAACAAGGGGGCCAAATCGGATAAGATAAACGGCAAGAGTGGGGTAGAATGGGGGATCTAGGAAGCTTAATTGTGAAGTTTTGAAACACTTCAGAAGAGAAGATTTCTAAGTCTTACATTTCGGTATGTCTGATTAACTTTCATTCCATTTTCCGTATTATGGAAACGAGACGCAACGGTTCAAGAGTCATATAAAAGCGTGTTTTGGTGGTGCATTTCTTGTGAGCTACCAGGCAGCCAGGTTCATTTAGTTCCGAGCCGTTAGCAACGTAGAAATGGATTGTCGAGGCGTACTTCGCAAGAATACTTCGCAAGAACCCCGATTTGTAACTTGCGACAGCTATATCGCTTGACGAGGCTGCGCCGCTGCGATAGCTCAGCCCCTGCGATTTATTTGCCATTTTTGCTTGTTTAGAACTTAAAATGCTGGGTCGTTTGTCTCATTTCAGACAGTTGGAGCCTCGCTGTACGGGGCTCTAAATAGCGAACCAGCGACTCGGCTCCACACGTTCATTCCGCGTCCTGGGCGTGCTTCTCTCCCGCAAGTGGCAAGACGAAATCCGCTGCGTCATTCGAGCAGCATGCATAGGTAGGTAGACGATCAAGTCAGTTATGAGGCGTTGTCCTACGTCTGGGGAACTCCTGCTCGGGGCTACTCTATTCGGTGCTATGGCAAGCCACTGCAAGTCAAGCCAAATTATCTCGAGACCTTGAAGCATCTCCGCCTAAAGAAACGCCCCGAGAAGCTATGGATCGATGCTATCTACATCGACGAAGGGGTGAATCCACCCGCATTCGAGAGCGGAATCATCAAATCAAGTACATAGGAGAAATCTACTCCAAGGACCGTTTAAACTATTAAGTTGTAACAAACCAGGCCCGGGAACATAGAGTTGGACACCGGGCAGAAGATTTCTCTCTCTTAGCACTGACAGCTTGACGAAGATAACCCACCCGCCCGGCGCGTTGAATGTGCGCGGCTAATACATCGGAAGAGTCGACTACCACCGATCTTTCATATCTCCTAATAAGGATGATCGTCTCAGAGCATCCTAAGACTGGTGTAGACGTGTTTATCTGACCTTCCGCCACCTCCGTCCTTACAAAGAAGGCTGTAGGGGTATGCTCATAGCACTGACCTTCGATGGCTACCGGATGAACGGGATATCAGATCCTTCCCCAACAGATACCTGCACTGGTTCGACACCCGACTAGCAAAGATTGGACGGGCGCAGAGTAGCTGACAGTCTTGCTTGCCACACCAGCCGAAAGTTGCCTTGAGCCCCTTAAGCTTCTGCTGCTTTTACCTGAGCTAAGGGTACCATTTATAACCGTATAAATTTCAGTTATTATTAACTAAGGGTTATGAAAGAAGCTATGCCACTTAATAGCGTATATGATTAATTACTTTTTTAAAAAAGAATTTAACCACCCTGACTTATTTATAACCAAACTGGTCCGGCCATGACCTCGAGAAATCCCGAAACCAGACTATTCCGATCACTACCTAACTGGGGGCCACACCAATGCATACGTTAGGGGGGGTCAGCGTCGCACTCCTCATTGGAAGAGGCCCAAAACACCGGAACCCCTTAAAATGATGCTAATTTTAGAAAATGACTACTTCATTTCCACAGTCCCTTTCTTTCGCCATCGGCAATTATTTCTCGCGCTCTCCTCAGCAGCGGCGTAGAGGCCGGACGCGAAGCCACCATCAAGATGACCGACTTGACTTCCGATTCATTGTACGAGTATGAAAATTTACCACCAGATGAACTAGAAGGACCGTGGATAAGACTGTTCAAAGTACGTGTGTCAGCAGAACCGACTGGTCCCGTCGAGATCACCATTAGGCACGCAGCCTTAAAACAGTTGCATGACCCTAAGTTTTGGGGCCTCTCGTACGTCTGGGGACAGGCTTCCGACGATGTTCCCTTGACGGTCGTTGACACAGATGGCCTAAACAAGAAATGGCTACCCGTCCGGAAGAGTCTTTATAACCTTTTATTTATCCTGCGAGCCCGCGTCTCTGAAGCACCACAGTATGGGACAGCTCCGTTGCATGAGTTCGAATTTTGGGCGGACCGTATTTGTATAAATCAGAATAATCTCGAGGAGCGAGGTTACCAAGTTTCGCTGATGGGTGAAATATACTGGCACGCTTATGGGATCCATATCTGGCTTGGTCAGGACCCCGGCGGTCTCACCACCAAAGCCTTCGCAGAAATCAAGCGGTACGGAGATGGGTACTGGTGGAGTAGGAACGATGAGCACAGATTTCCCTTTTTGAATCAGTCTCAGATCGAAAAACTGGATAATGACGCATGGCGGGCCATTGCACAATTACTTGAGTTTCAATGGTTTGAACGTGTCTGGATCTTGCAAGAAGTAGGCCTGGGCAACAAAGCAATCATGTGGTAGGGCAGGAAACACCTTGACTTCAACATGTTCGCTGCTTTCGATCAGTGGCTGGGTCATCAGGGTGCTGCGGCTTCACGTTACTTCAGACTGCCAAAGGCGAAAGCACTTCCTGCTCTGAACGCATGGTTCAATTATGGGCAGTCCACAGTGCAGACCTGGAAGGCATCTCGTAGTTGGCATATCGAGACGAATTTCCTCCACCAACTTGTCTCGGCAGCATCAAGTCAGACGACAGATCCCCGTGATCGCGTATACGCATTATTAAGCCACCCGTCTTCACGCCGCGCAAGCACTTACGACCCAGACATGCGGACTGATTACCGTGCTGTCTGCCGTGAGCGGCCTCCCTTAATAACACCCGACTATACCAAAACAACTGAAGAGGTCTATTATGACACTGCGTGCGCACTTCTCAAGCAGCACAAAGATTTCCACCCCCTCGGTGCTATATTTCACGACAAGGAGACTCTCAACTCCGACCTGCCTACCTGGGTTCCACGCTGGGATAGGATAGGGAGCAAAAGCACTATCGGGTGCGCCTTGACCGACCCTTGGAATTGCTCAAAGGGCGGCCCAGCCTTCTATTTGCAAGTCATGCCCGGTAGGGAACTCCGCGTCATGCTGTGGAAGTGGGCAACAGTAGAAGAGTTTAGTTCGGAGATTGATCCAGCTCGGCTACCGTTCCTCGCTCGAATATCACAAGAGGCGAAACCGAGTCTTACTCCTTTGTACTGGACGGAAGGCCTTTCGCTCGAAAGAGAGAAACGATCAGTGCATCGGTCCTGAGCTGACATCAACGGGAGATTGGATTGTGTTTATATTTGGATCCTGGGTCCCACATGTCTTGAGACATGTTGGTTCTGATAGGTATAGACATCTCGGGACTTGTTATGTCTCTGGCATCATGTATGGCGAGGGCATGGAGATTTTTGAACAAGATGGAAGGAGGACTGAGATGGTGTACCTGGTTTGAGCATCACTATAGGTTGTTCCTACTCAGCCCAGCTTCATCGAAAAACTTACAAGGAACGTTCGTTGTTAAGAAATATTACGCAGGTATGTAACTAAAAATATGTAAGGTGTGAAGGCATTGGATGATAATTAAACCGCAGATCTATGGCGGTACAGTAAAGCAACGATTTGCAAGTCTCTATTTAGGAACAAGCTTCTCCTGCAGTGCCGGTGAGATCTTGAGTGGAGAGGATTCCATCACTATTCCGGTGACATGGTTCTACCGGCGTTGGGTCACCCGTGGATATAGTACAACTGGTTTGGCCCATTGAATTTCATTGCTATAATGAAACGCAGGGATGATTCGAAGTTGACTTAACGTCTAGGTTTACTTAGATAGGTACCTCACCTATGTTGTTAATTCAGCGGCTCTATGTTGCGTGGACGACGAGGTTACCCGTGTGCCTACCTACCTAGGTATTTACTAGAAGCATAGCCCCTGCATCACATATCAACACAATCCTCACTGGCGTCAGTAATAAGACTTGGCAGGCGTCACAATCACGAGAAGTCAATACATATGATAAAAATGAGTGTGCAATGAGTGTGCAATTCGTTTAGTACCGTTGCGTGTGCGTCGGTCTTTCTTCCTCCCGCAAATGAAGCGATCGTGTGAGCTATCTAGCTAATTCTAAATTATTTCTACCACATTATCGTGGTTATCCGATCATAAGGTTAGGAACTACAAGTGCCTGATCAACTCTTAGTGTCCTCTGATTCAATATCGGAGTAAATTGGAAGATTCGGAAGGCAACGTTCCCCCCGGCTGTTGAGGTAGATCAACGACGGATTTACCGGCGTCTCTTCACCACCAGCTATCCCTCGATCTTGGTTGATTTCATTGACACTCTTGACGGTAGCAAAATCGCCTGTAATGCCGCTGGGCTCCTCGTACATTTTGAAGAACGGAAGGCCTGCGTCGGCGTAGGTAGTTGCGTCTATGGGACTAGGTGGTGGGTCCCGGCCCGTGACATGGCGGAAGGCGGCGCTGTTCAGGATGTGGACAGGAATTTTCATCGTTCTCTCCTTGTTCCAGCGATCAGCTGAAATGTCGTCCTTCTTGATAACTTGCTTGATCATCCCGCCCGCCGCGATGCCCATGGAATCATCACAATCACCACCACCAAGGAGTCTGAGTACACAATGAATAGTATTTTCCTATGTTCATATTAGAGTTGACGCTTCACCCCATCGCTCACGTACGCATTAGAATACAAGGGCCGTATAAAATACCACCTACTTTACTGATTCTATAATCGGACAGGGTGCGACCATCCTCGAGCTGATATCCATGCCATATTAAACGGAGTCTGTCCGGTATAATGCCCCCCTGAATTCCGATTGCAAATCTAATGCTATCGATTTTACTTGTTGGAGAACAAGCTAAAGTAAATGTCCGGCCAATTGTGTTGATGATAAAGAGCACGAAATCTCCGTCCGGAATAGGGGGCCTTACGCCGTTATATTCCGGAGTCACAGGGGTAATTTCGAACTGCAATCCGCCTACTGCCTCCTCCCCTAGAATTTGCGCCTCGACGCTGTAACCCTGGCCCACAGGCATAGCGACGAACTGCTTTACTATGCCTGGCGAAGTCGCTATTCCGTCGAGCCAGAGCTGAGCGGGCGTCACGACATAATCCTGGATGTTTCCCTCCTGTTCGGCCAGTTCCGGCTGCTTCATTTTAGTTCTGTCGTCCTCTACGCTACTCTCGCCAGAGACAGCATTGACACCTCCTGCAAAGACTTTAATCATGAATGGATGGTCGGTTTCGAAGTTGATCCACATGGCTTCTCTTTGGTACATGGGCAAGAACGCACCCCCTTTGGCGACCATCTCTGGCGGAAGTTTACTATCGTAGTCACATACTTCGAAAAGAGGGAATGATCCCAAATCTGGTGGAAGATATGCCACGTCGGAATTCTCGGGGACACGAATCGTTCGCTTGAATTCTATCTTGAGTCTTTGAGGCTCCATGACAACACTTGGGGTGATGGGTTCGAGTGCGACTAAAATCGAATCATAGTCAAATTCGCAGTAATATGTATCAAGAGCTGGCATCTTGACTTCTGCGTTTGATGTGAAGATACAGTGACTTGGCTGATGAAACTCGAAGAGTACGGATTGAATTTACTTGCTCTAGGGACGAACTGTTGATCAGCATTGGCTTTCATATTAGGAGACTTACATTGGGGACAGGTTACTCACTGGATATTAGCTGATATTTATTGTTTTGATATGTAATGGTATCCTCATCAAGCTTGTGAATAGATTGGGGAGGCCACATTTATAGATATTTCCCTCAAAGAAAGAGGGAAGTGATTTATCATCCATATAGTTTCAGATAATTTATTGTCACTTCCAGCAGATGATTCAAAATTTCAGGAAGCCAACTTGCCAGTCCTTTCTATCCGTGTCTCAACCCAGCTCTTCAGGTAAAGGACTGCAGCTAGAAAATGACTCTGCTCTGTACTCCGCCGGTGTAAAGTTGGCGCTAGTCAACGATAGTTCTATCAAGAAATCTCTATCAAACTATCACTTAGACCTAGTTCGAAAAGCCTCCATGCAAATTCAGAATTCATCCAATATTCAAGTAGGGGGTAGATAGATCGCAAGCTTGTTTTTCATAGGACAGAATGAGCATTGCAGGCTATCGGATTTCCACGGTGCAACCCTTGGAAGCACGAGAAGGAACTATGCTGTAGCGCAAAATGCCCTACCTATGTAGAAGCTAGCAGCCCACGAGCAGGTCCTGGGTCCAACACGAGCCCCCTTTGTCCTAGCTCTAAAGCCCCTAAAGGCTACGATTGACCCCCTAGTCCGTGGTGGCTTTAGCTCCTGGCACGGATCACAGGCATTGGGAATTACGAACGACATGTCAAGTTCAATAGAGACACGTTGAGAAAGAACAATTCATGGCCTTTTATTTCCCAAAAATAGTCCAGAAAGAGTCTACCCTGACGCCCCTGAACCATGCACAAGATCTATATCTATACAATAAAAATGACCATCGCTATGCGTCTATCGGCAAGTGTATCCGCCATCAATGACAATATCAGCTCCGGTCGTGTATGTGCTAGCATCGCTAATCAGATACACGTAGGCAGCCTTCAACTCCTTTGCATCACCAGGGCGGCCCATGGGCACCATAGAGTACCACAGTTCCTGCGTCTTCTTGTCGATGAAGTCGGACAGACCAGTGCTGATGTAACCGGGGGAGATGGCGTTGACGCGGGCAAAGTCGCGCCATTCGTTGGCGAGCGAGCGAGCCATGTGGATGCAGCCGGCCTTGGCAACGTTGTAGGAGGTCTGCTCCTGGGGGAAGTTGGCAACGTGGCCGGACATAGAAGCGGTAATGACGAAGGAACCATGACCCTGCTTCTTGAAGTGAGGGCCGATGGCCTTGGCGCAGTAGGCAGTGCCGTTCAGGTCGATCTGGACGACCTTGTCCCAAGCCTCTTTGGAAGACTCGATGACGCCGCCGTCAGCCGTGGCGCCGGCATTGGCGATGAAGCCGTCGATGTGACCAAAGTCCTTCAGAACTTCGCTGACAAGCTGTTCACAGTTGTCGTAGTCGGCTACATCGCATTTGTAGGCCTTAACCTTGACTCCGTAGGTCTTGATCAACTCGGCCACGTTCTTCTCAGCTCCCTCTTTGCGAGAAGAGTAGCCGAGGGCGAGGTCAGCACCCATCTCGGCGCAACCCCGGGCGGCCTCGATACCCATGCCGCGGGGACCGGAGGCGCCTGTGATGACGATGACCTTGCCCTTCAAGCTGAAGAGGTCAAGCAGGCTGCTGGACTTGGGGATTTGCTGAGGCATATTGGCAAATTTGGTGTTGTTCTTGTTTCTGGGATGTTTCAACAAGGTACCGTGAAGACAAAGGAGTTCTCTCTAGAAATATTGAAGAAGCTTGAGACAATGGAATGAAATTGCAAGAAGGACTACCCCTCTACGTAGATCCCCTGGACCATTATATATCCAAGGACAAAAAGGTTCTCAGCTAGCTGTAGATGGTTAAAGGGTGGATGAATATAAGTGGATATAGTTAGAAGCCGTTGATAGCGGCCGATGATGTCATTTACGCGCAGGGCTTGACAAAGCCAACCACTTACAATCCAGCCACCGGCTGCATCATTCTTGTTGTTACACTCAGCGCATGCATGCTTGTCTCATTAGGTAGGTGGATGATTACCGTAATTACCGAGAAAAGACCTGAGGCGTTGAGGACGGAATGGAAATCTTTCTTTAGCCAGCCCCCCACGTTCCGGCGACCGGAGAACCCGGAGGACCAAGCCATGAGATCAGACCTGAGATGTTGAAGGCGGAATGGAGGAGGCCCTGACTAATCTTGGTCTGATAATTTTTAGATGTGCCCATGACCTGCCAAGGGCAAGGTACAGAACTCTCGGTGTGATAAGCTTTAGTTTGCGGTTGTCAAGAGTTTAACTACGAGCCTAAAAGGCTACAGGTACACGAAGAATTCCTGGATCCGAGACTTATTCCACCGATATTCAAACGTAGCTGAATTATGTCCCCAGATTTTAAGCCCCAGTCTGTTGACCCGCCAAGCCCCGCCTATTAATCAGGTCTCGTAGGGCTCAATTATGGACAAACTTGTTTATCTCGTCCCGTCCCATCTCATCAGCACGGTCTGCACGGTTTAGGTGCGCATCTTGTGTCGGTGTCGGGTATCTTCAATTCGTCATCAGATTCATCAGATTCGAGCCGCTAGCGTCGCGCTAAGAAATATGTGTTACATCAGGCAGGAGTGCGGATAGCAATCAATCGTCACATGTGAAAAAACTTTTTTACCATTTTTTTCTCATCACCCTGATCTGATCACCTAACAACGTATTAATAAACCTCCGCTTCGAGATCGACATGACGCCAACGTCACATCGTCCCGTCATTATCAGCCCAGATGCATGTCTCTCTAAATTATAGGTCCTTTAACATCTAACATTCTTTCATTTGTATATGTCATCCCCCTTTCCCCACCCAATTGTCTCCCAGACCGAGGCCGGCCCATCCGGAACCGACCTCAGGCCGAAGACTTGCTGCTGCCCGAACTTCATGCCACCTGAGTCAAGCCTAACAAGTCTTGATCTCGCTGCCGACCACCCCGGCGTTGTAAACAACGGCCGGCCCACCGCATCCGGAATTCCCGGATCGGCGCCACGCTTTACCTTACTAGCAACCCTACAATATCAATATTTCGCCACAGCGTTCGGTATGGACAGCCGTTGGAAGTGGGGGAACCTTCCGGCCCTCGGACATTAGGTCAGCAGCGTGCGTGAATAGCACAAACCGCATCAGCCCCTATCTACCGGCTTCGTGTCCATATTCAATACTGTTCTGCTGGAGCAATTGACCTCGTTGATGTGCAAATTGTAGGACCGACCGTGGGATGCCAACGCTCTCTTGGGCCACCTTGTACTAGCGCGGTTTTCATACAATTTTCGGCTCGTATCATGCAAAGTCAGTGGATGTCGTGCGATTTCAGGGAGTCGCAACGTTATTCTTATCAACTTCAATGAATGGATAGAAAACCAGGCGAGAGCCAAAGAAGAAGTTGGTGAAGATAAAAGCTGCCACCGTTGACAGCCAGCGCATTACCGCCAAAAAATATTGATGTCGTCGCCAAGGAATTCAAGGAATTGGGGATCGAGTTTCGTCATGGCGACACCCTCGTCGTCCGCATGGCCCCAAATCGAAACCACAGCTTTCGGTATTCGTTCCCTCTCGTTATTACCGTCAACACTGGCTATTAAGCCAGACTCATCCAGCAAGAATTTATCTTCAAATGGCAATGCAGCTCGGCGCAAGCCTTCCATTTCCTTTATAAGCTAAGTGCATGTAGTAGTGCTCTCTTTTGATCGCCTCTTCGTGCTGGGCGAGCGATAGACAGCTCTAGCACCTAGGTACCTTAACCTTGTTTGTGGTTCCATAACACCAGGCACAGCCACCCTAGCCCTTATGTTAGAACGCGAGGTAGTGCTAAGCTCCTACAGCGACTTAGACATTTAAAGTACGTCCACATTGGATGTGAAAACCACATGAATATTTCAGACCTATGGACATTCTTTAACAATTATCAGGTACATGTTACCAACCTTTGTTCGATTTCAAGCTTAGATGGCTAAGTGTTGAGCCCAGTCTTTAAATCTCAACTTTTGGCCCACACAATGCAGATGGTGCATCTACGATGCCTACAGCTGGTACAGTCCTCGTTAAGCATATATGACTGATTATATCCCCCAGAACAGTGACACTTTTATTAATTAGTCATGGACTCGAAGGGTGTAAGATAATTGGCAACTCACGCAATTCCAACGCCTACTGCCCCCCCCCCCTCCTCACAGTGAATTGCTCTTGAATATAACGAATTTCCTCTTCTTCCTCTTCTTCCTCGTTTATATCAGCTTGCGAAGGCTGTTGTGGATTGCTTCTCTCAGGCTCTGGCGCGGAAGTCTCAGGTGGCGCTCGTCTGCTCGGGTTTGACCTGTTATCCCAAGCATCGGTAAATATCCTGCGATTTTGGGGGACGTATGTAACAGCAGGACGAACCGGACGCGGCGCAATGTTTACGAAATTATCGTTGCGATGGACTCCGGAATGAGGCCGACTCGAGGATGAATTTGTAGGTAGCTCGGAAAGCTTATAATCGTTATTTTCCATTCCACCCGGGGAGTTGACTAGGTTATCTCTTAGTGTCTTATACTCCATTTTATGACCGAGATCGTCGCCCGAAACCTCTTTCGGTTTCACTGGGGCCGCATCTTCAGGTATTGTCACCGCGGGGTTATTTCCAGTATCATCACGGTCGGTTATAGGGGCAGCTTGGTCGGCATCCTCTCCTGACTTTGGTACAACGAAAATTGCGAGCTGTTCTTGATGAGTGGCAACATGTCTCTTGAAATGAGATCGAGGGACAAGTGTTCGATCTTCTGTCTGAACCACGGACCCGTCATCCCTTTTGCTCCTAGCCTTAAGCATATCTGCCCACTCGTCACAGAAAGGGCAGTCTCGAGCTTCGAAATGGGTTGGCACTACTCGCCCTGTATCAATCAAGTTTGATAGCTGCTCGGCCGGAAAGCTACCATGGGCGGAGCTAATATGTGATGCTATAGTCGCTCTATTGGTACCTTTTTCGCTGCATAAAGGGCAGGTGTATTGCGACCGGTGGCATCGTAACTCGTGATCAAACCACGAATTGCGACTACTAAACAGCTCATCCCGACATTCCTTTTTCCCTATAGTGCAGATGTATGCTTGAAGGTCGCGGAATGCATGGGCCCTGTACTTCGTTAATTAGGTTCATCAATGGCATACGATATTGGTAGCTTACTTCCAGGCCTTTTCTCTGTCAAATGATTGAAGAGTGAAGCATATGGGACACTGAAAGGACTCGAATTTGGGGGATAAATCCTTTAAACTCGGAAGTTCAAGTCTCGTGGACGATTCAAAAATCGACAAAGCTGTCGTTATCGATCCTGCATCTTCTTCCTCTGCTACGTTTGATCCGAACTGTATTAATTGGGTAGCGCCGGATGGATTAAAAGTAGTAGCTTTACTTGATAATAGTGCTGTTTTCCCATCTTCTAGATCGGCTCCATCGGAAGCAGTTTTCAACCTGAAAGCATGGTCGCGACAGTATTGAATATACTGTCTCCTCTTTGCATTTGCAATTCCTGCTCTTTCTGCCAGCCATCGCTTATCTGGGTGGGATAGTTTAGAGTATTTGTTTTCTGTATGATCAATATCAAATGATGCCGGAAAGCCAAGCTCCTGCCGCTGGAGTGCTCGTTGAAATCGGTCTGCAACACCTATTCTCCGAACTAAAATTCCAATTCTAAAAAGCGATCGAATGCATTGAGACATTACTTCGAGGATGCTTTGGGCTTCTTCGGAGCGATGTGTCTCAAAAACAATGATATCACCCAGCTCACTGTCCGATCCTTTAGACATTAACGCAACCCCTTCGGCATCCTCGAGCTCCCTGTTAGGGCAAGTGCCAAGGGCAACTGTCATCACTAAAGCATTCGTTAGTAGATAGCGGCGGAATTAAGTGACTTGTCTTACAGTCATCGATAGCTTCTTGAAGATCGTCCAGAAATTCACATATCTCAATTTGGATCTCAGGGGCGGGTGACAAGCGTTGATCAAGAGAAAGCTTATTCGTTGGCAAATGGAGAGCTCCTAGGTTACCTGTCCACAACAAGTACCTGTCTAGAATATCCGCGATAGTGTCAGGCGCTATCAGTACCGGCTTATCTTTGCCCTTCACCTCTAGAAGACTTTTCAAGTTTTCGAGCCTTGTCTTCACGTCGCGGCTCCGCTCCCGAATACTTCTACTTTGCTTAGAGTCAGACATTTCCGATCTCGTAGTAAATTATGAATAAATGAAGAGCGGTTCGAACATGAACGGGTGTAGGAGAATATACGGTCTGGGATGGTAGACCATGTGCTTTTGGAGGCGGGGTATCGCCCTCTTAATGGCTGGAAGGAAGGCCGTCCGTTGGGTGGGATGGCTGGTTAAGATAATACCTTATAATATACAATGTGCAATAATACAACCAGACACATGTCGACCAAGTCCTAAAACCCCTCATCGCGATTATCCGCTCTGAGTCGCTCTCCATCCGTTCTCCACTCATGATTTTAACCTTCAGTCTTCTCGAGCTCATTACATGTCATCACTCAGCTGTACATGATGTCAGGCTTCGAGATTGCTGGCATTGTACTGGGTGCTTTCCCAATAGCCATTGCGACCCTGAAGCAATATCGGGAGGTTTATAAACGCTTCGGGCTCTTCCACAAGATCAGGCTTGAATATATGAAATGCGAGCATCATCTTAGATTCCATCAAGCATCATTCACGGGTCACCTAAGAAGGCTCTTAATACCCTTGATTGATGATGATAACGAGATGAAAAATATGCTATCGAATCCTGGAGGCAGTCGTTGGAAGGACAAAGAAATTATAGACCTCCTTAAGCACCGCCTAGGCGAAGAATCGCACGACATCTTCTTGGAATGCATCGGAGGCATTAAAGGCGTCATAGAAAAACTCAATCATGAATTGGCACTCGATTCTGTGTCAATACAAGATTCCCTTAAGAAGCCAGTGCGTCACTATTAGGATACATTGAAACCATGGATTGTTACTAATGGTTATCGACAGAAACCCCCAATTTCGAGCTCGCGCCTCAAGGAGTCTTTATCTATTAGTAACTTGCAGTTCCAGTTGTACAGAGTCAAGTTCAGTAACGGGGCGGATGTCCGAGGTGAACTCTTGAGGGAGCTAGACCTATATGATTCTCAGCTCAGAAGATTATTAGATATGACTGATGAGGCAGAGCTCGCCCAAGAAAGGAATTTCGATAATAGATATTCACATGGGGACTCGAACCTATGCGAGTTCTGGGTACACGCAAATGCCTTCTTCAAAGTCCTCGGTGCTGCGTGGACTAGCTGCTGTCAGGGACGGCACCTTGCAAGGTTGCTACTACAACATAGAACAAACAAGCAACATGACTTTAGCATGCTTTTTACAAAGCAATTTCCCTTGCACTGGCAAATACAGAAAGCTCTGATGACGGGCGACGATGAAAATCGCCTTGATATAGCTGCAGCAAACAGCACAGGTGTTGCAAGTGCTATCGTTCACCAACCACAACACAGAAAAATCAGTCCTCTAAAATCATTATTAAGAAGAACAAAACTTATTTCTTCTTCGGACAACCAGTAAGCTTCAGCTCCATAAACTATAGTAACTTAAACTAAATGGGTATCAGGGTCAAGATGGCTCGCATGTCTATGTCATCTACAACCAATACTAGCCGTGGAGGCCCCATCTCAAATCTCTGTAGTTCATTAGACCAGGGAAGTGACAGATGTTGCGGTTATATTACAAAGGAAGACTACCGATACTACGTATATAGAGTATCGCGGCAGCAAATTGAACATTTCGACTGTATCACGATAGACCAGATACTGCGAAATGGAGTATCTCCAGCGCCAAGCCGACGGCAGCGATACACTCTCTCCTTTATTTTGGCATCGTCATTCCTCCAACTACTTGGCACACCCTGGATTCCCGACTCGTGGAAGAAAACAGACATCGTTTTCATCAATAATGACAAGAACTCCGATGTGTTTCTCTTAGACCAGCCCCATCTCCATCGTGAGTTCATAGCTACGCCTCCGCAAGGCAATGAGCAGCAACAACATTCACTACCCGGATCCACCGCCACCGCCACCGCCAACATTAGTGCAAAAACGTTCCAGTCACTCGAATTGTTAGGCATAGTCCTTCTGGAGCTGTGCTTTGGCCAATTACTCGAAGCCCAATCGTACCGCAAGAAGTTGCCTCCCGGAGATGACGAGATGCAAAAGTACGCATTTGACTTCGTTGCGGCTCGGCAGTGGAATGATGAAGTCAACGAGGAGGCAGGACCTGACTTCGACGAAGCTATCAGATGGTGCTTTGAGGGGCATCGCAACACGTCTCCCGAGAAATGGAGGCAGGAGATGCTGCGACGGGTCGTTCAACCGCTCGAAAGGTGCCATAAATATCTAACGGAAGGACGATAGCAAGATAGTAGAGCTATATATACTAGTAGACGACTACTTACGTATGATGTAGTGAATCTCACAAGCCCCTTCTTCTATTATCACAACGCCTGACGATGACTATGTGTAAATGTACCGGTCTTCTGTGAGATTCAACTCAGTAGGAGTTAATCAGGGGTCAGACAACTCGAAGTGGCGTAACTACCTAAAGTATAAGTCCAGTCCTGTGGGTATCTTCTTGGCAATTTAAGGAATATACATATGAATTCTTAATCGCACGAAAATCCATGACACCAGAGAAAATTCGATTACCCAATGATTCATCATGATTCATGCTCGGGCATAACCTCCATCCTTCATAGCCACATAGTGTAATCAGCTTCACAAGAAGCCAGTGCTCATATCATATAACTTAAATGATTATTACGTCCTCAATGAAGCAGTGTCTCTATTCCCCTTTCCCTTAGGGCGCATTTCAAGGTTCATCGTAATGGCACGCCAAGGACGTATGCTGACCCGTAACACAATAACGGTGTGGCTTGTAAACTCTTGGCTTTTCATATTCCTTGAAAAAGAATCTCTTGGCAAACAAATCACATCTCGTGCTACTAGTAACATCACAAATTCCAAGAAACAAAACCGTCTACTATAGTACATGCATAAGTGTGATATCTAAATCATGTCTAGCCATTCGTCCAGTCGGGCTGTTTGAAAAAATACATAAATAGCATGGCAGGCAATGTTCCTAGTCAACTGCCGGTATTGCTTTTCCGGTAGGACGGTTGCTGGGCATACATACAGCCTCACTCCGCCACGATATTGGTCGGATTTCCCCACATCACGAACTGCCAGTCAGATTTAGCGCGGATCGTCCAATGCTTTTTAACATCGTAAGACCATCGAGAATATCGTATGGAAGAGGTTGGTATCGATGCGTTGGCCGGCGAACTTCGCTCATGATCCGGCGCCATGGAGATGGTAGTCGCGTTGGTGCATGCAACGAGCGCCGATTTAAAGGACGTTGACCCATAGACAGTTTGCTGTCAGATCTCAAGTGGACGTCATTTCCTCATATATAGTAGGCCCTCGGTAAGTCCAAGAGGTCTGCCCCATCGTCGTCAGCATCCTCTGCAGATCTTTATTTTAACCCACAGTAGTTTGCATAAGTACACTTCATCACTGTTTCTCACTCATAAATCGCACCTTCCTAACTTACTCCTACTCTACGCCACGGGCAACCTTAGTCTAGTCACATTCGAAGTGTAGCTGCTTACCGTTCGAAGAAAGTCAAGATGCCTTCGTTTGCGAAAATTTTCACTCCCCTCTCCTGTCTCGCAGCCTTGGCGGTGGCCATCCCCACAAATACGGCACGGACAACAACAGAAGACACCCCTGTCTGTCCCGAGCCGAGCACCACAGCGCGGATTTGGGCGAGTGATCTGTACACTTTATATCCAAGCTCATCTATATATCCCGGCAAACCGGACCTCGCTTCACCATCGGTCCAAGACTTGCACATACAGTACAACAACGTGACGGGCCTGACCATCAAGCAAGCGGCGGTATTCGGGAAGTTTCCTGCGCAGGCTAAGGGGTGTGCTTTTGGGTGGGAGCAAGAAGATGCAACGGACGGCATCTTGGTTGCTGGCGGTGACGGATTATTAGCCAGTCGCCAACTCACTGGATTTCCTGACACGAGCAACGGCGTCTCAGCATCTGCCGTACAGCCGTTCGATACCGCAGGCTCCGACAAGGAGTTCCATGCAGACTTCACCGCTTGGGACCGGGAGATCCGGGGCACGAACCACAGTTCAGGGCCGGGCAAGATTGACTGCTCGGAGAACATCTATTTGATCATCGAGAAGCAAGCTCCTACGACTGGAAATGTCTTCCTCAAGAAGACCCAGAACGCTGGAATATTCATCGACTACACGTGTTAAAAGGGTGTGAATGAGTAAGGTTTATAGGGGCTACGGTAGTATTATAAGGACAAATATTTGTTTGTTTTAGGATCACACTGCATCTATAGGAGTATATTCTGCAATACGTGGATTGGCGTCAGGGTATTTTGGATTAGTACCCTTTTATTTATTATCTGCATTCTTAGTAATTATTCAATGTTGATAGATCTACACTCTCTCATACTACTTAGCATAGATAAAAAGGTTAACTTTAGAAGAGGACAGACTCATCAATTCATACCAGTTCCTGCGATGTTCGCCTTATGTGAACATTTACTCATGCATAGGTAGTTTGAGCTGTCGGATATGGGAGATACATATGTAGACAAGTACACGTCAAACGGAAACATCGAAGAGGTTAGTAAATAACCAACGTTCATGGTGTAGTTTATTCCTTTTAGTCAATCTTCGTTAAACGGACCCAAGCGCGTTTTCTCTTACCTTTTCATTTCATATTGTTTATGAACTTTGGTGTATTCTTCCTTTATAGAGATTTTAGGGCTGTTGAAACTATCAAAGGTCACATAATACATGGTATTTCAAACCCAAATCCGTGTCCTTAATGCTACATATCATCTACTAGTAATGGGCCTTTCGGTTTAGTACTATTAATGTGTAATCTGAACTCTCAAGTCATGATCGAAGTGTTCCCGACAAAGAGGAAAAGCCTAGGAGTCTTAGCAAACAGATGAAAACTGAACGTGGCAATTAGCTGTTAGCTAGAAAAAACTGACATGACCTACATTCAAGCCAAGTACTCGGGTGGCTAACGACACAAAGCAAGAAGACAAATAATACACACTACCGTGAAAAGTTTAGTGCCGCGTAAAACCAAAGTGACACCGGGTCAACCAGGAGACTACGTACCTATTGAGCCGTGAACCAGCTGGCAGACGAGCTTAACGCAAGAGTGCCGAGTTGCAACGGCAACCAATAGTCGCGTACTTTGTGTAGGCAGCTCTTTCCCGTAATGTATTTATTGGCTACGGTCTCAATGTAGGTAGACCGTAATTAGTACTGACGACTTGTGCTATTGTTTCCATCACCATCTTTCAACAATTACATCCTCCCCCGACCCGAGTTGTTTTCTGGCTGCAGTCTTCAAAGCTAAGCCGGTTGACAACTCAACTCAACCCATCCAAATCACATCGCAGTTCATCAATATCAGGATAATTCTTATCCAACTCGACCAATTCTCAATAACCACTCCCATTTCCTACCCTGATTTCGCCACAAAAACTTCATTCATCATGTGTATCCGCCGACGCGTCTACTGGGCCTGCGGGCACGAGGACAACGACGTGACTCCTCCCGGTCCCATCCTCTTCTGCCACAGGGCGAAGAAGGACAAGAAGTACGGAATGATGATCGCCTGCAAAGCCCTTGACAAGCTGCCGTACATACACTCGGAAGACGCCTTCGGCGCGGTCAGACACGACCAGAGCTGCGAGGACTGCAAGATTATGATTCCCCAAATCTCCCAGAACCCTGCCATCATCGCCAACTCGCGCACGCCAATGGGAGCTGCCTCGCTTGCCATCGCTCTTCGCATGTGCTTACAGCCCTCGCGTCGCCCGACCACATCGGCCAAGCAGAGACGCCTCCGTCGCCGCAATGCCTCCGTGTCCAACTGCCAAGAAGACCCGGCATCCGAGTTGAAGAAGCAGTCGTCCCCAGAGCAGTCGTCTCCAGAGCAGTCGTCTCCAGAGCAGTCGTTCTCAGAGCAGTCGTCCTCAGAGCAGTCGTCCTCAGAGCAGTCGTCCCCCGAGAAGCCGTCCCCCGAGAAGCCGTCCCCCAACCAGGCATCCCAGCCCGTCCGCCGCAACTTCCAATTCATCATTGACGCCGACGAGGAGAACGATGCCGACGACGAGAAATCGATCTATGAAGTGGCTAAGAAGGTCAAGAAAGCCCGCAGCCCGTCCGTCGTGCGACCCTCATACTCTCGACGTCTTTCATTGTAAATCAGCTTGCATGGATGTTCAGGAAAGGGGTTGTAAAGTCATAGGGACTGGTGCTAGGTTAATCGTGTACTGAATACGTGATGGCTAGCTACCTTGCTTGATAACATCAAGGCATTCTAGGTTAGGGAGTAACCTAGTGATAGTCGGAATCAATACGATTCAACGATAACCAAGAATTACTTGACTTATAAATGATTGTGACTGGCAAGTGCTTCAGGGCCTTCGTTGCCCACTAGACAAAGGGCTCAACTTAACCTTAGATGTTAGTGACCGTAAGGATATATTGAAATGCGGTCGTATCATCCTATCTTGCTTACCATACCACGTAGAGATTTCTTCCCAGGGTCTTGTCCATCTTTGTAGACATGATCGCATTGATAAAGGAGGTAGCAACTAACTAATCACACACAGTCAACATCTCTTTTCTTCTAACAGCAAACTCTCGATAAATGCAGATGACAAAAAGGAATCTACGATTCGACATCCAAACCACTCAGAGAGGAAAAAAAGAACGAAAGCTTACGTATGTCCACCCGGAAGCGAAACAGCATCCAGACCACGCGCGTTTCACCGCCGCGCTTTCGCTTCTTCCCACCCATGCCGTCGCGAATGGCAGGCCCACTCCCCACTCTCTATCCGTCATCCATCCCAAGCCCCGGGGTCCTTGTCCAGGGGGGTAGACGTGGGGGCTTCTTGGCAACATGGTCGGAGCCTCAAAGCTGCCCAGCTGCCGAACAGACCGCAGCGGCGGCAATTAGTTCGATTCCGAGTCCCGACGCGAGGAAACTAGAAGCGAAAGGCATGAACCGTTGGCATCGATCTCTACTCTTGGCTTCACGCTTTTTATGGACCTTTGCTCTTGGCGGCTGACCAATCCCAGGACTGTCTTGGCCCACGCGGCACGGATCGAGTTGCTTGTGCTTCTAGAACCCGAATACTTTATCCTTCTCGATCGGTCCTCGTTAGCCGCGTGGAAGAGCCGCTCAGTTCCCGATAGTTGCGGCATCAAAATCCGAGCCAGCGCCATTTTCGTAAGTTCCATTCCAAAAGTAAACAGGAGCTTGGAACATCGTCGAGAATAGCCTCCCACAATACCAAAAGACACGGTTGTTGACGTAGGGAGAAAAGTTCAGGTCTAACTGTAAAAGATATTGCAGGTTTAGGGTAAACTAGATACAAAGGTATATATATGGTGTAATCAACATCTACTACTGCAGCTCCGAGTATCCAACTCTTCCATCTCCGTCTCCGTGCTGTCGTAGATTCATGCGGGGAATCGAGAGAGCTCTGGTATATATTAATGTCATCTCGTGAATGGTATCGTGTCCCGCTCGCATACTCCAGCCAGGTCGTGTATTCTGGTTTTTGCTTTGAGCTGAACCAATTAAGGATTCCTGGCTAAAACACTCTTCTAAGGTCTACATGAACAAATCCAGCGAAAGCACCCAAGTCCCACCTCCAAGGCCGAAGAAAACCAGACAATTGCTCTCGAACGAGGTCGATTAGTACACAAATACGGTGGTCATCTGCGTCCGGCGCCAGTGATTGGACAATGCTTTCGGATTTGCTGGCAGCATGTCGACCAGGTCTTGTAAACGACACGCACGTTTAGAAGTTTTCTTTGCCCCAAACGAAGGAGAACCTATGATTACGTTAGCTCTTGACCTAGTATCAATTTCATATACATCTCCTAAATAAATTAGGCTTACCCAGGTTCACTGTATTTGTTGCAGAAGACGTGTAGCTGGCTACCCAGACCCTTCGGCCCACAGAAGAATACACCCGCCTCGGCAGGCGTATGCAGTTTCCTGATACCTCGGAAGATCATGTCCCAGTTCGGTCGTCCGAAGTTCGTCGGACTACGCAGACCCGTGATCGTGTCCTTGTCGGCGTTGGCGTCGTTGATCATGATATTTGTGGCATCGTCGGCCTTGATCTTGGCCGTGAGATACGTATGGATCTCGATTCGATTGTCGACATCTTGGGCTTCGATGGCCAGGAGTAGCGAACGGAACCATTCGAAGGAACCGAAATCTCTGCAGATCCAGAAAAAGTACACCTTCGCAAGCCGCGTCTTCTTCTGCGGGTAGTTCATGCGATACCAGATCGACTTCAGAATAGACGCAAACGGCGTTACACCAATACCGGCACCACAGAGAACCGCAATTTCGTATTTGAACACATCTTCGGAGGCAGAACCAAACGGACCATCGACGTAGACACGGGGGAGAACTCTTCTCAAGGCAGGATCCACATCGCTGTTCTGGCCGTCAACTCCCACAACCTTTGAGGCGTCCTTGTCCTTCTTGCCGAACTCGCACCCGAGCGCCGTGGACACAGCCCTAGTGAAATCACCCACCACACGCATATGGATCGAGATGTAGTCTTCCTCGGGCGCACTTGTTAGAGTAAAGGGGTGGTACTGCCACAGCGAGACTTCCGGACAGCAAAAGAAGATATACTGTCCAGCATTGGTCTTCGTGTTCTCTTTCTTGATCTGAATCTCGCACACGTTGCTCGGATGCTGGATGACTTTCGAGATGTAAGTCTTGTGGCGTCCACGTAATTCACGGGCAACTCGTTCGGCTAGATAAGTGAAACCTCCGACCATCCAATATTGCCAGAAGACACCAATGGCGGAGGTACCGATCGAAACGCAGAACGGCGCGAAGTCGGGCTGGATCATGCAGAAGGCACCGTGGAAGGACCAGAAAAAGAAGAAGACGATGAACATGTGGTGCGTATACCAGAATCGTTCGTAGTTGGCTCGTCTCGGCTTCTCGTACGACGTCAAGACCATTCCCGTGAGCGCAATCAACATGATGTATCCAGTCCAGCCCGGACCCGACACCAAGTTGGCCACCAACCATCCGTAGAAACCCAGATTATTCTTAGCAGCGATCTGGGCCAAGTTGTTCCAATGGGCGATGGTGTGGACCCAGGAAAAGAAGAAGATCGACCACGCAGTAGTGATGTGGAACGTGATGTTCTTGTCGAACTGAATGATACCGTTGAGAGGCGTCTGTCTCGCGAGCGAGATAAATGTCCTGCAGACCGGCAGCAGAATCATGGCAACATCTACGTGAAGCACTAATGCTGCTGATCGAGCAATCATGTAAGTAGGCCCAAACGTATCTCTCGCTACTTGCAGGTTATCCTTGACGGCGTAGTTGACGAAACCAAAAGCGAAGACCATGGCATGGAGAGCCATGAAAACGAAGACGAAACTATCATGAGTATTAGTACCAGTGTCTTGCAAAGGAGACTCACGGTTGCCACAAACAATCTTCGGTAACCCTCGTTGATCATCCACTTATCGAACTTTTCCCGCATCGTTAGCTCCTTTTGCCGTTCCTGCGTCATCTCTCCCGACAGCAACATTCTCGTCAACGGCGTCCATCTTGATCTCTCCGACGGCTTCTCCCCCATATATTGGCTACCTCCGTACAACGACATCTTGATTTACAGTTTCGGAGGAATTCTTCGTGGTCGTTGGTCGTGAGATCGTTTCTCGGGCAGAATTTGTCCAGTTGCCTCCCAAAATTCCCAGAATCTTTCTTTTTCTTTCTCACGTAGATTTGCCAATCCAACACACCACACCGATACCTCCTCTTATTAGACTTTTGATTATTTTTCGGAACCACGTCCCTCGGTACGGAAAAAACAGGTAATGCTAATTCAGATCCTGCTGAACGGGCACAGAGCCATGGAACGAATAGAAGCGGGCGCGAGTAATAGGATTAAAAGAACGGAAAGTCGACCTGGAAGCCTGCTATCGCAGCAACCTGTAAGCCAACGCAAGAAATCGCACAGCGCACCTACGACAACGAAGAAGGGAGGGGATATCGTTTGCGAGGAAACGAAAGGGAAAGGAGAGAAAGGGTTCCGAAGATCTCATGCAAGAGACGGGAAGGCAGTGGATATTATGGAAGGCCGCCAAGAATAGGAAAAACATCAGGCCATTTTGGCAGATCATACCTGGGTACTGCGCCGCGCCGGGGTGGTTCACGTCAACGCTACCGTAGCTTGAAATGTTAAGAGACAAAATTCCACAGTTGCAAAACTCACAAATCGCATCAACAGCAATGGGAGAGACTCAGCAGGGGAAAGGGGGCTAGAATGATGTGATCCTAGGGGCCGAAGGAAGAAAATACAAGGGTATGTGAGTATGCGACTATGTATCAGTAACCTGCAACGATAATAGGTTACAGTGTGGTCATGCGCGGTTGCGACACTTGACATTAGGTACCAGTAACTAGCGTCAGGGGTTGTAGTGAATGGGTCCTCGATCTGGCTGAGAAGCGGTTACAGCCTTACCGCAATGGTTTCGAGGTCGCCGCTGAAGCTAATAGGAGGCTCAGAAGGCAAATTGCCCGGTTCAGCAGGACAAATGAGATCGACCTAAGCGGTCTTCTTCTGTACCGGTACCGTTATGATAAATTCAGTGTCTCAACATAAGGAAGCTATTCATACAACGCAACTACCAGTACTTGCTGTTAATACCGATTGTATGTATTGAATGAACGACTTCGTTCATGTCTTGTCCCGTTCTTCTCTCCCGGGCCAGTCCTGTCTGATCTTCGGATCCTTACCGGGATCCAGAGGTGGGTAATGGCGCCACTGTCTTCTCGACGATACATCTCGATACAGGATACAGGACAGATATGAAATGGGCTACGCAATCCATAGCTCAGGTAGGCTAGAATTATCGTAGCTGTGCGTGAGCCAAGACGGTACGTATCGAAGAATTTTTGTGGCGGATGGAAAATGAGAAGGGGAAGTTAAAGAAACAGGGGAGTGAGGGGGGATTGAGGCTTGGACTCGGTTTGGGATGTGGAGAGGGCGAGGTCGAGGCTAGAATTATCATTGGTCGATTTGCCACGCGATCCACGGCGCCTATGCCTCAGAATGTTTCGTCAGGGGTCCTTGACACATTCGAGACTTAAGCCGCCAAGGGCTATGTAACAAAAAGGGACAAGCGCCCATCGACCTTATGCTCGACAACATTGACACAACATGAAATCGGGATTCGTGAGGTGTGTTTAGATCTTGCAATGCTATTGTTGAGATCGGTATGTAGATGCATTATTTGGCAAGCAGAGATAAGCCAATTATTCAGCTTGTTATCCACAAGAAAGTCGTGTAACAAGGCAGCAAGGGTAACATTATGTAAGTCATTAAGCCTCGGGCTCCTCGGCAGATTGACGACAGGGGCATGCCGAGTACAATTATAATTGTAGACGAGGCGGCTCACGATACAACCCCACCCACGTTCGGTTCGAAATGCATGCAACGCCCCTTCGATTAGAAAACTTACATAGTAACGGCCCGATGGTGGTGAGGTTGAAGATGGAAGTTTCGAACCCCAAAACCCACACACTTAAACGACGATGAATATGGTAAACACCACGTATGTACGTACTTTGGTATTTTATAGCGTTACACAATCTTCAAGTTCAGATCCCAGAGCAGATCTTACTATACATGTGAGGTAGTATGGACATTTGTATATCAAGTCGAGATTCCTTCTTGTTTGATAAATATTTCTAGATGTCTACACTTTCCCCACACATGTAACTGTCTTACGAACACCCGTGGAGAACAAACCCCTCTAGATCCTACAACGCAGGAACATCTACATCCACCCATCCCGTTTTTACAATATCTATATTTGTCTCTCCTTCTCCTTTCACACATTGTAGGATTATCTGGGCACAAGAACTGCTGCAACATAGTACCGCTTTGGATGACCTCCTTTCGTAGAACGTACCATCACCGTACGACTGAAAGGGGGGTGGGTGTACTAGCTGCATACGAGTCCGTCATTCGATACCTATGAATTGCGCGGCTAAAACAAGGGGCAAGTATAGTCGGCGGCGTGTAGTTCATGTTTCCTATATTAAAAAATAAAAACGAAACGACCCTACGTTATGTGAATGCTTTATTACGAACGTAACCCCAAAATAGGACCAACAGACCTTGGCATAATGGCACGGTTGTCCCAAGGCTGCAATACTTTCTACATGAAGCCAACACAGAGCACTGAGATTGAGATATACTACGCTTTATAGTTCATGTTTAGTCATGCTATAAAGAATGAAATATACTGCAACAATTCATGTACGCCTAGCGCTGACTAGAAGATTTCACGTCGAAGGAGTGGAGGGCAGAGAGAAGGGAAAGGTGCATTATAACAGATTCTGGGGTTAATGCCATTGAGGAATGCGACGCAAAGCTAAACCTCGCCCGTAAAAGTTCGTTACCCGCCTTTCGTAAAAGTCGAATCCGCCCGCCTCCTAGCAAGTCATTCTCAACCCATTCCTAAATACCATGTGCTCAGAGTCCCTTGCCCGCGAGGCACACTAAGCCATAACGACGAACGGACAGAGACACTGGCGAATGCGAATCCTAATGCCTAGTCTGGGAAGAAAGCATATCACCCATCCCCTTCCCGGTATCACCACCAATAAGCGCTATGCTCACTGCCACCCATCTCAAGGCTTCATTCCGATCCCGAGTTTGCCGTGCTTCTCGTCCTAGATAGCATATTTGCGGGTCCACTCGCGAGCCGTAGCCTCGTACCTTGCACGGTCCGTCTTGTACACATGTGCGATCTCGGGCACAAGAGGGTCGTCAGGGTTGGGGTCGGTGAGCATAGAGCAGATAGATAAGAGAACTACGGATAGGGTTAGATTACGAAGATAACACCGTGAGGGTCGTGATATAATAAGCTTACCCTTAGAGATGGTCAAGGCGGGACTCCATTGGTCTCGCAGGATGTCTAGACAGATGCTGCCGTTGGAGTTGATATTTGGGTGATAGATGCGAGTTGTGAAGTTGACCTTAGGGGGCTTGAATGGGTAGTCTGTCGGGAAGTGAATGGCGAGGAAGAAGACGCCTCCGGAGTATGGTGAATCACCCTATCATCATCATATATTAGCAACGTAAACTAGAGAAAAGTGTTGTATTGGTCTGTGAGGTTTTGTTGTCGGAACTGGTATACACGACATGTGCCCCCAAGATCGACACGAGATAAGACATTGGAGGAAAGGGGGGGTTTTGCTTACAGGTCCCATAATCGTTGCTTGCCAGTGGAACTACACAGAAACAAGACGTCAGTAAGAGTTCGCCAAGGGATAGTTCAAGCGAAAGTGCTCTAAAGCATCGTTTCTCGTGTCTGACCGAGTCACGCAGTAGGTGATAACCCGAACGCTTATCAGTTCTTAGTGGGGGGAGGAATGATGTGATGCCTACCAAATCTTCTCCAACCGGACCAGCAGAGCATGACGAGGGAGGGTCACTATGAAATTGTCAGCAAAACTCATCATAACTTTTCTATAATCATTATATCCGTCCGTGATCATAGTAGACGAATATGAAATATTTTTTTTCCCAGGTGAGGCTATCATGTAAGACCCCGCTCTGCCTTCCACGGCGGCCCCACCTTGGGCTCGCACTCGCACTCGAGACATACGAAGACGGATCGTCAAACAAACGCCCGGCCATGTTAGGAAGTTAAAAGAAGAAAATTCGAACATACCGGCCCAGGTCTGTGAGTTCCTTGTTGATGCGCTTCAACGCCATTTTGTCGAGGTGGGTTGGGGTGGTTTTATGTTGTTTTTGCTCGACGGCACTCTCTCCGCTGCAGAGAAAACGCCTATTTATAGTTGCGGTCAGTATGGAATGCGGGAGAAATACATGGACCAAGAAAAAGACGAGTTTGCAAAGGGTTCTGTTAGAGAAGATAACAATATATCGGACATACCAGAGAATGAAAATACGGGTTGACTAATAGTCAATCCTCAAAGTTATAAGGTTACGGAAAAGGAGGGCGGTTAGTGTTGTTGTTGTTAGTGGATAGGTTCGTCAAAAGTTGTGATGGGTGACTTGTAAATGCGAAAGTTGGTAGCGGGGAGGAAGGAAGTAAGGCAGGTTCTTTCAGGTGACGGAATGAAGGGAAATCGAATTATGGGTACCCTGTGCACTGACCACATGTACTTAGTCAAGGAGGCCACAAAGAAACGGGCAGAACGGGCAGAACGGGTAGGCGCTCGCACCTTTTTTTGACTAGCGCCAATCAAACGCTTAGTCACTACTGCTTTGGATTGGATAGATTGGATAACGTCTCCAAATGGGAGTGGCTGAGAGTGGCTTAGTTTTTATTTGTGTACCTTCCTAATAACCTGGAATTACCTTATATGTAGGTTGGTAGGCGATAGGTGTATGTTCACTGTAAAGAAATCCGATCGAAAGAACGTGCAGCAACGAAACCATTCCACTCCACGAATCAAACGAAGCCGTAACGATCCTTCAAGATCCGAAGAAACGGCGTCTTAGGCTTGGGCGACTACCTAGGTATTTCCAGGGTTCCAGATTGGTTACACGGCAAGCGGCAAGAGCAGGTCCCCACCCACCGCCACCACTACCTAAAAGACCCAATTCTAGGCCTAACCTGCCTAACCTACCAGCTTTCCAGGACATATGTACCTAAAATAAAATAAACTCCCCTGGCTCCCCTTTCTAATGCCTGACCTGAACTGTCAGAATGCCTGATCTTTCTGCTGCCACCCGATGAGACATTCGCCTCACCTGTCGTCAATTGCCATCCATCTCATTGCTCATTACTCATTACTCATGCTGAATAAAACCACCTTGCCGGCGTTCCGTATCGTATCTGTAAAGTGTGCAGTGAGACGATTAGTCGTTTGCAGGAGAAACATTCAGCCACTTTCTTTGTCAACTCAAAACCTGGTTTTAACACCTCCCTCGTACTGAATTCATATCTGGACTGGATTAGTATCTGGGTGTGTAGCGTTCTACAGCACCGATTCTAGCTACCTTGATGGCGAGCGATGACGCATGACTACTGAGATATATACTCGAATGATTAGGTGTACCTCAAGTAGCTCCTGGAAACCCGAGCCTTGGTCGCATTTTTAGATCGTGTCGTTACTCAAAACATTTGGTGTTTGCTGACAATCTCGCCATGGCAATGGCTCAGGGCTGCCTAACCGAGCAGTCACATCACAAATCAGGTAGACCAACATTCGCCAATAGATAAGGGCCAAATAAATTGATCAGGTAAATTTGACATGTCTTCAACTGATATTCGTGAATCATATCATATCCAAGTAACGACAAGCGATTCCTTGTAGATCTGCTGTTATATACATGTATACAGCTGATATGAATGTACCCAGCACAACGTGCCAATGATATATTGGGAAGAGATACCCAAGCACCGCAAGTAGAATAGCCCCCTTTTTCAGCTACTCAGGTGCATCCGCATTATCATACGAAAGCCTGCAGCCCAGTTATAGCTCTTCCGAGAATAAGACCTACACCCCTATTAGCAAACGGCGACGATCTCAGAGATAGATCAACTCACTGTGGATATCACTCTGCCCCTCGTAGGTCTGGGTCACAAACAAGTTGGCCACGTGTCTCCCGATGGCGTACTCGTCGCTAACGGCGTTACCCCCGAAAATCTCCTGCAACGCCCTCGCATTCACGAGCGCGCGGTCGCAGTTCTGTCTCTTCACCATGCTGATCATCTCCGGCGTAGCTTTCCCTTCGTCCTTCAGCCGACCAACCTGGATCGCCGCTAGGACACCGTACGTAGCATCTGTTGCAGCGTCCGCCAGTTTCTTCTGCACGAGCTGATACTTCGCGATCGAGTTGCCCTTGAACTGCTTACGCTCTAGGGCATACGTCCGCGCGCGGGCAAGGCAGTCTTCGAGGGCACCCATAGTGCCAAGAGCAATGCCATATCGGGCGCTATTCAGGCACGTGAATGGACCGGCTAAGCCCTCGACATCGGGGAACATATTCGCTTCCGGCACAGGGCAATCGTCCATCTGGATCATGCCCGTGATGCTAGCCCGAAGTCCAGTTTTATTCTTGATAGCCGGCGTTTCTAGCGTACCAGGCGGACAATCCTTCCTATCTATAAGGAATCCCCTAATCTTGCCCGTCTCCTGTAGTTTAGCCCACACCATCAGCACATCAGCAATCGGCGAGTTCGTAATCCAAGTCTTCGAGCCACTCAAGAGGAAATACCCCTTTTTCGTCGGGTGCGGCCGCGCCACAGACTCCATAGATCCAGGATCGCTACCGTGGTTCGGCTCCGTGAGCCCGAAGGCACCTAGGAGTTTACCCTTGGCCATCTCGGGCAGGTATTTCTCCTTCTGCTCCGCGGTGCCGAACTCGTAGATCCCGCCCATGACCAAGGAGGACTGCACCGACATGCCCGATCGGTACCCGCTATCGACGCGTTCGACGGCCCGGGTTATCAGGCCGGAAGCGACGGTCGATGCGCCAGCGCAGCCGTACCCGCTGAGGTTTGCGCCGAGAAGGCCAAGTTCGCCCATCTCGCGCAGGATCGCGGGGTCGTAGTGCTCGTCGCGATATGCCTCTACGCACACAGCGCGGTCAGTAAGTGAGCAAGTTGTAGATATGGGTTCGGGGCCAATTGCGTGTGATTTCAAGAGAACTCACGCAGAACCCGCGGCAACAATTGCTCCTGGCAGTACCGCTCTGCTGTCTCCGAGATAGCGAGTTCTTCCTCGGTGAGCAGGTTCTTGCTTGCTAACGGGTCTTCCCAATCAAAGAGAGACTTAGGCGCCGAGGCATAGCTTCTAAAGGCCTGTGGGCGTCTTAGGGAGGTGGCCAGTGGCCTCGAGACCCGTGATATTGCTGGACGGAACATGGCTGCACTCTCAATTGGGAGAAATCGAGGTGAGCACGATGAAATCCGGAGCCGAATGTATCCATGGTGGGCAATGTAGACAGCTGTGGGGCCAAGCTTGGAGATCTGACGAGTGCTAAACAATGATGCTCTCCAGTAGAGTGGGAGCTCAAAGACCTCGGCATTCCTAGTAAGGAGGCGGAAATAGACCGGAAAGGGAGCGATATCGGCTAGCGACGGTCATTTGCGCTAATATTTATTCAAGCCACAGAACAAGCCACCCGGACTCTACTGCCTGTTAGCAACAACCTCCTAAACATTAGAACCGCTCGAGAATAGAAAGTTTACACAGACTACCTATCTTGTTATAACTACCTATATACAAGATCCGTGTAAGTATTCATGTCTAGTGATATTGATAGATCAGGATTCGAAGACCTCGCCTCCATTACCTTCCTATGTTACCTATGTTTCTAGATGCTCATTCTATACCATTTCAGCTGTGAATCATCTCATGAAGTGGGTAAGTGATGTACCAAAGCAAGATACTTGCATAGATAAGGTAAGGTAAGGGTAAGATCCACGGATTGAACCTACTCTCTTTCAAGAAACTCTCGGGTAGGTGACACCCATAAGCACAGGCTCAAAGTATACATCATGGAAGTCACGAACTCACAGTTATCCTTTATGAATAACAGGCAACCTGATCATTTTCAACCTTTTCTCAAACATCATCATTCTTCATCTTCTCCTATATATCCCTTTTACCTAACCCTTCGATCTGACACCTAAAATCATGCCATCCGCTCTCACCAAGTGGCGTTACATATTTAAAGCCTTTATGTTCCGTGCCCGCCGTCGCCTATCATCCTTCTTCAAGCATATCGGCTCCTATTTCTCATTCTCGAAGAAGCAGGACCCTGTGGAGTCATGACAACGTCGTAATGCAAGCAGTAGAAAATGCACACTCACAGCTCAGTGCCGAGCAACATCTCCTATCGCCCAACTCTACGGGACACACCTATGGCGGCCCCTACCATTCTCATAGATGCCACTCTTATAGTTGTAAATCCGCTCCGACCGAATGGCACCGGAAGGAGAACAGCCGAGAATACAAGACTGAGCACTGGCTCTTCTCGCCTCAACCGCACCGCCACCATTCACGGCTTGCAGTTCCCAGACCCTCTTCCCTTAGCCAGGCACGTCGGGCGCCCTACGCTTGTAGACATGGGTCCCTCACGCCAGTCAGTCCGAACGCAAGTGAATCCCCGGACCCTAAGGCCCGTTGGGAACACGAGGCCGAGGACGAGTTGATTTCTATCTGGCTATCTGGCGTTTCCTATTCGGATTATCCCACTGAGGAGGCCGATTTCACAGGACAGAGCACACCTGCACACCCAGATCCGGGAGCTAAAGTTGATGCTTTGCCCACCTTCACTTTCACGAGCTTTGAAGAGCAACCTGAAAGGCGAAACCGAGCCACTACACAATTGGGCACTGGCCTTGATGGGCCTCAGAGTTCGGAGAGCGACAAATTTTCGAAGAAGCTACGAGAGGAACTCGGCGATCTGAAAGAGTCAACCCGCAGTTCAGGTCCATCCGCAGGCTCCCGGAACCATAATTCCAATACATCTGGATCTGTTGACTGGGGGAAAAATTAGGAGAAAAGAAAGCCCCGTCGGAAACACGATGTATCGGAAGCTTCCAACGCGAGTTTTGGCTTCCGTTCACGTGCCGTCGATGTCACCTCAACTGCCAATGAGAATGATGACAGTAATAGTGATAGCGGTAGCGAGGATGACTCCGGTAGAAAATCATGTTCTTCTCCCACACAGCTTGGTGCTCAGGCTCATGCTCTGAAGAGATTAACCTGCAATTCATGCCCCGAGCTTCATCGTCAGTTAGATGATTTCGACAAGTCATTACCAAGGGTTAAGGTGCGAGAGGCTAGTCCAAGCCCATGGCTAGTACCACTGACCAACATTTTCTAGACTCAAGATACCCAACGTGCAGTGAGCCAGCTGCGTTCTAAGCGTGACAAGGATCGTCATCGATATCACCTCCATGTCCGCAATGTTACAAAGCAACTTCGGTCGCTTGGTCGTATACTTCAACGTTCGGGATCTTCTACCTATTCAATCCGTTCCGAGTTTCCAGCACCTCCGCGTAGCACGGAACGTCGGCTTCTCGCCCGTGACTCTGCGGATATCTGGCCCTCGTCCGGCTCAGAAACCCCGTTATTCAATACTCCTGAGTCCGACGTCACCGGGTTTGAGTCCTTTCATTCTCCTGGACATCATTTCGATCCATTGGCAATGGCTAGCATGATGATTGCTACAGCAGAGCTCGACAGACTCTCGGGGTCAAGGACGTCTGAATCCTCAGGTGCCCTTTCAGGAAGCTCTCCTAACTCTCACACACCACTCTACAGTGGCAACGCGAGTCCTCATAACGGAACGTCTGTCTCTGGCTCGACTACACTTGACATGTATCTGACTCCACCTCTCAATACACCTGCATCGTCTGGTCTGGATACCGGCATGGCAAGTCCGGTTTCTAGGCCATCACATCGGCGTGGAGGTAGACGAAGGGGGCAGCGGAGCCACTTATCAGAGGTTACAACACCAGACGAAATTGCATCACCAGCGGAACCTGCCGAAGAGTTTAGTGGAGGACCACCTTCATTCGCGGCTCCCCAGATTGAGACACTGCCGGAGTGTAAGGTTGTCCCGAATAGCAGGAACGAAGATAGCCTGTACCCTAAGCCGTTAGCAATCAGCAAGAGCAGTCGAGATGAAATTGACACACCAGATGATGGTCCTTCTGGAGATACACAGGGAGGCCAGCTACAGTCCGCTTCCGCTCCGCCTAGTTCTCTTCGTCCTGTTTCTCCGCAGAAACATAAAGGTCCACTACGTCGCTCACGCGGCTCAAGCCTGGATACAGAAGGATCAATCTCTGCTCCAGCTCGAGTCTCGTCAGTTGGGAAAGGATCGGAGTCAACATACGGCGCGAAACCTAGCTTCGATATGGATAGGCAACCATTGCTAAACCTACCACTTGGGTTGGGACACAATATTGTCATCTCGCCGCCGATATCACGGACAGGAACAGACAGTGTGAAAACGTCAGGTTCTGTCTCCAATTCCGAAGATGATTCTCATGCCGATTCTTGCCATCCAGACACCTGGTCAGAATCTCAAGGCGAGCCGGGCGATTCAGACCCATTTTGTCCTTCCGATTGCCTTGAAACCAGGCACAACAGCCAGAACAGCAGCGGGAGGCCTTCAGGGCCCGCGAGACAGGGTACGGACGAGACTGTTCGTAAGCTGGGGGCAAGCGGAGGGGCGAAACGTGAATGAGGGAACAAGGTGATTGATGTTGTGCAGGAAGGGGAGAACGACAGAAGTTTGGAGCATGCTTGATTATGAGAAGGGAAAAAGATGGTAGGCTTCACTTTGACGGGTACGTGGATTTAGGCGCGAATTACCTTTACCTAGAATGAATTAAAATTCTGCATGCCCTATTAAACAGGAGTCCAAGACACATAATAAGTTAAGTATTATTATTCTTTTAAGGTGATTTTTATCATATCATTCCCCTCTCATCTTCATCGTTCATATACAGCAATGCAAGGTAGAGAACCCACCCACATAACAAATCATACTTGGGAACCACGACTATGCAGATTCGTATCTCTTTTCGATTCAAGTTCCACAATGCAATCAATGAATAAGGTAAAATTGCCGCCGTCTAGATAGACCACCGGGACCCTCTAGCAAGTGAACAACCCGTCGCCGGATCTAGCATCTAAGAGAGCACTAGCCCCTACCTAGGTAGATTCTAACGTTTTGTTTTATGTGGTTTTTTCCCCCTCCAAATGCAAGCCTTCCCGAGAAATATTTCCTTTCACAGACCCCCCCGCCAACAGATATCAATGAGACACAATTCCCACCCAATGCTTGACTGGCTACCTACGTAAGGTACCTAAGGTAATAGGAAACCTAACGAGTCAAGATGTCGTCCCTGTTAGGCCCGCACCCGACCCACTTGACCCTGACGCCCATGAAGTCCTCGATGAACAGGATGTACTCCTGGGCCTCCTTGGGGAGGGCCTCGAAGGTCCTGGCGCCCGTGGTCTTGGTCTTCCAGCCCTTCATAGTCTTGTAGACGACCTCGACGCGTTCCAGCAGCTTCGCGCTCGCGGGGAAGCTCGTGATGGTGGCGCCGGTATCGGGGTGCTTGTACGCCACGCCCACCTGGATCTCGTCGAACGTGTCCAGGACGTCGAGCTTGGTGATGTTGAGGACGCTGTTGGCGAGTCAGTCATGGCTCCTCTGCGTAAAGGTATCAAAGGGGCTCGGGCGTGCCTCGGGAATGACAACTCCCCGAAACACGCTGGGGAGAAAAATAACTGTTCATGCTACATACTCGTGGTGGTTGACGCTCTGCGAGTACTTGGCCGAAACCAAGTCCAACCAGCCGCAGCGGCGTCTGCGTCCCGTCGTGACGCCGAACTCGTGCCCTATCTCCTGGAGCTTGTTGCTGATCTCGCCAAAGTCCTCGGTGGGGAACGGCCCCGACCCGACACGGGTGCAGTACGCCTTGAGCACACCGATGACGGAATCCACTTTTCGGTAGTTGAGGTTTAGACCGGCCATCACGCCGCCGAAGGTGGTTGACGTCGACGTCACGTACGGCCAGGTGCCGTAGGTGTTGTCCAGCAGGGCCGACTGCGCACCTTCGATCAGGATCTTCTTGCCCTGGTTCTGCGCGTCTTCTAGGAACTCGATGTCGTCCACGGCGAAGGGGCGGAGTTTCTCGCGGATGTTCTGCGGGAATTAGAAGAGAACATTTGGTAGTGTTGAAATATTTACCTGAAGGTCTTTGATTTCCTTCTCGACGTCGTAGTCGCCCAGGTCTCCGCCGTATCGTAGCTTGTAGTCCTTTTCCATGGCTCTTATCCTGTCGCCGAATTCTTCATCATCGAGAAGGTCGGCTAGAAGCACTGTGCTTCTCTCGGCCTTGGAGCTGTAGGCGGGCCCGATACCTTTACCTGTCGTGCCGATGTTCTTCTTGCCAAGCTGCCTCTCGCGAAGACCATCCGCAGCGGCATGGAGGTCAAGGTTGAGAGCACAGCGTGTGGAGACCTTGAGTCTCTTAGACGCATCAGCAACGCCTTTTGCTTCTGTGGTGGCAAGCTCGGAGAAGAAGGTAGGCACGTGAAGGACCACACCAGGTCCAATCAAGTTTGTGGTAGCGGGATGAAGGAGTCCCGACGGAAGCATATGGCTTGGAATAATCAGCCAACTCCTACTTCGTACCTGTAGGTGAGAAGCCAAGAGTACTTACAAGTCATAGGACGTCCCTTGAATAACCACGGCTAGATTGCGTGTTAATGTACAAATTACCTGTTAAGCTAGGGGTCGAATAAGGAGTATCTTACTATGACCGCAGTTTCTCCCCCCGGTAGCTCTAGCGCAAATCTGGACTTCGGAACTGAGGACATCGCAAAGCTTGCCTTGAGAAGTATGCGTGAGAAGAGTCATTTTTACTTTAGGGGTGCTAGGTGTATATGTCACTAGCTAACACTCACCCACCTTTCCCTTCACTGAACGAAACAAGACCAATTAGCAAAACGTCTATCAGCAAGAGGAGTTTGGGAGGCTCTTACTCTCCCCATTGAACTCCTAACACGATCGTGGCCATGGTGTATGAATTTCTGAACAGTATACGCTGTGTGAAGGTAACAAGAAAGCAGCAAGCAGCGCAAACGGAGGAAGAGTCTTAATGTTCTCTTATGATGCGCGCAAAAACACGAATTAGATGGCGGGGTGGTGGGGTATCCTGTGGCTGTAGCTGTGGCGTCTGGGTGTCTACCGGCACGGGCAATCGGGCAAGCAAGGCACAGGTTATATTACCTAATGTACATGTACCTTTTGTATGGTGAGGTCATATGTATGTACTTGACTAGAATTGCTAATGCGTAATAATATCTTCTTAATCACCTCTCTCATAAAAATGGAAAGGGGAAGATCATATTTATATACCAGAGATGCGGCTCATTCTCTAACAAATCAGACACCTGAGTTCTGCTAGAGTCAAAGGTGCTCTGATAGAGTGACATTCATGAAGTTACGCTTGTATCGGCACACAGACAACAGACAGACTACAACTAATACATAAGCTCCAGATTGGTAATATGCTACATAGGTAGATAAGAGAAAGGCACGGGTATGAGATCCATTCATCCGGTCGTTTATACTCTCACCGATTTCCCACCCACTTTTGACACATGTTTGCGCATATTCTTTGTTTCATGATTGACCGATATTACTGCGAAAGGAAGGGTAAGATCATGGATATGTCACTTTACTCAGAAATGCTATACAAGATTTTGATGCTAGCCACGTGGTCCTGGGGATTATGTTTCATCCATTTCTGTGCTGTGACTTCAACTTCATGTAGGATTCTTTCATGTTGCGCGAGATTTAAACTTAGTGGCACTTGTAAACTTCTGAGCTCGTCGCCCTGTGTGTACATAGTAGTGTTTGAACGGCTTCCCGGATCGATTTGATCGCCAACCCAACTTCAATTAGGTACTCAAACCACCAACCCCTAATCATGGATGTCTCAAGACCTAGGGGCTAGGGGCTGTACATAGACAGAATCCTGGTATTCAGCATACCTAGGTTTCTCCGATATTTCCCTACTAATGTGTCATGTCTTTGCCAAAGACCATGTTTACACGCTCAGGAACAATATCGTGATGTGTGGCTGCATGTCCCAGCGCCTTTGGGCTCGCATCTGTCTTCAAGAAATCCAACGCCATGCAATGCAGTATTCGTACAAACCGGACTGGTTGTGACCCGTCTAATCCCTTAGCTACCTCAGTAAAGAGGCAAAATGTTACCGGTTTCCATCACCTTTGATGCCAACCATTTCGTATTCGCCTGCCCCATCCCTGCCTCTGCCTCTCCCACGGCCCCTAGAGATGCCCATCTCCTCGTCGCCTTGATCTCCCCCGGCGGTTCCATTTTGTGTTGCAGCGTCGGCGCTGCTCTCCGCGTTGACTGTGTTCCGCGCATTGCCGCCAAAACTGATGGGCCGTAGTTCTCTCCACTGACAGCCGTATGATCCCCCCATGACCGTAACGATGCTCGAGACTATCATCGTGGCCCACCAGCCAAGATTTCGTGGTACGAAGCCCGTATACAAGCTTACGACGACGAGATGTATGAAGTGCAGAGAAAGCGCGAAATCGAGTACGAGCTTCGAGCGTCCTACTAAGGCGACTATCGCTGCGACACTGTATCATCTTTGTTAACATTGTCCATTGCCATTGCGGTCGAGAAGGAGGGAGACGAACACAACACCGGCGCAACACAGCCAAACGAATCCCATCAACCACCCTTGCGTAGTGTCGCCGCGCAGATCCGCCCACCCGAAAACGAGGTCCAGGCCGAATCGCGTGCCGGCGACTAGACACGTGAAGAGCATCAAGACCAAGGCCGCGGCGTAGTATATGCTCTGTAGCGCGGCGATCTGACCGAGGATTCGCAAGGGCGGGAGCTCGTTCACGGCGCCGGCCCGAGGCGGTTTTCTTCGTCTAGCCATTTTCGAGATCTGGTCTGGTGCAAAGAAAAGTAGAATATAATGAGAAAGGATCGGGGTTGCTGGGCGCAAATATTCGTCGAAGAGTCGTAATAATAATAATTAAAGAGCCTGAATGAGTGGATGGAAGGGAAAGTCGGAGTCTTCGTTTCAGCGTCGCGCTATAAGGTGACCATCTCTAGATGATGGTTTCCGATGTATTTTGATAGTGAGCTACACTAGTATCAAGATGCGATATGGCAAGTTGTAAGGGAAGATGATGCTGTCGAGAGCTTTTGAATCGGAATACAAATTGGATTATTATTATTAATCTGTGAAAAGTTAAGGCTAGTAAGTTCAAGTCATGCGCCTTGTTAGCACTTTAGAGTTCACGAAATCGGGATGATGGGGCGTTTTGACGGGAAAAGGGTGACGCAGGGGCGTCTTTGCCCAATTTACTTTAATTTTGGATGACACTAAGCTTGGTTGGGTTAGCGTATCTAAACTTCCCTACGAAGTAGTTGCTGCCGCATTACATAATCGACAAGCTTAACCTATGACATCGATTTGAATTTGATAGCTTCGATAGCTCACGTTACAATCGAAGCAATCCATTCATTTTCGCAAAAGACTATACCGTTGGAGCAAATCATCCTACGCTTTCGTGGACGAAATACCTTATTCAGACAACTCAAACCATATCGAACCTTTCACTAGCCCCGTCAAGTCTACCATGGGCCTCTTCGGTTTCTGGAGCTCGCCCGAGGAGAAGCGCAAGGAAGAGGTGCGCACCGGGGCGCGGGCACCGGATCGGACAGAGCGCAAGCAATGCTGGGACGCCCGCGACAGCTTCTACCGGTGTTTGGACAAGCACGACGTTATCGACTCAGTGAACGGCGATGGCAAGAAGATCGCCGAGAAGCAGTGTGCGCAAGAGAACAAGGCCTTCGAGCAGAACTGCGCCAGCGCTTGGGTGAGTTTGTCTTTTTCGACCTCCGATCACCGTTGGTTGGACTTGGGATGCGTAAATAAAACAAGGCTAACATATCTTGCAGGTGACGTATTTCAAGCGGTACCGAGTCGCCGAACACCAGAAGAAAAAGACACTCGAACGGTTAGAGAAGGAGGGCGCAAACAGGATGGCGGTCGAGTGACCTGGTGATATGCCAGGGTCCACGAGGGCATAAAATGGTACCGGTTCGTGGTCGGGCTATATGAATGTACCATACTGTACATAGCACAAAGGGCATTGGAAGGCGTTTCGGATAGGAAAAGGGGCCTATATCAAAACTCTCCTTTCCACTGTCGTGTTTGCACATAGGCTGCTCTGGAGCTCGGATTGGCATATCTGACTCCCCTGATGGCCAATATACAAATGCACGACAATTAACAACTGATGGATACCTAAAGATCATTCGGAAGTGATATGTCTCGACTACCTCCTCTATTGCCTAACGATTTAAACTGGAAAGTAGCTCGCGAACGTGTATGTCGTTTGGACTCATGTCTATGATTTGGACAATGGCAAAACTCCGTATGCGATACTTCAGCCTTTAAGACCTCGACGATTTATGCACTAAAGAGTTATTCATTTCTATGCAGTTGCTACTTCAGTGCTTATTAGATTTATCATGCTCATACTAGCGACTTCAGCTTTAAGTTTCATATTGTCGACTCTACTCCAAGATATTGTTGTTCTATGCCGAGTATAGGAATGGCACAGTCTCCAAGCGACACCTTTCTATTTCTATGGGTCTCGTTGTGACATACAGAATGACAACGAGCTCATGTTGCAGGGCTTCCACCCGGACATGACCGGCATGATCGACAGGTCGACCACCTCAATGCCGGTAATGCGAATGCGATGCGTCGGCTTCTCAAAGCGAACAATCAATGAGAATCAATAAGCTCGGACCGCATTTTTCGAACTATCAGCATGAAGTTGACAGCGGTACCAGCCTAGGTTTCTCGCACTGCTGTAACTGTTTATTCGTCACAAATCCTCTAACAGACAAAGAGACATGTCTGGATATTTAAACTTCAATACTTTGCTTTACGTCCGTATTGAAGATTTTCTCGGAGGGTCGGCAAAGAGATTGACGAGCAACAGGGGGTGCCCTACACCATGTCGAGCTGAACATGCAGACATTTTTTAATAAAATTCTGTGGCTGGAGCCGCATTGAGTTGATTGTCCCAATCTTGTAAAACGGGCCAAGTCGGCATGTCGGCAAACTCCTTTTTACTGTACTTAATAATAGGCCAAGATTGCATAAGATCGGAAATTGGGCGCCGAGAAAATCGACAAGAGGAAACATAAAAAATGACAGTATGAAACTGACAGGTATGCTGTTCACTATTTTAGAAGTTCTAGAAAGGCATGGGTTTAGGAAGATACGAAATGAAAAAAAAGAGTCGATCATTTGTTTCGTGAGTTATGACATAATGCAATGCACCAAGATGGATATGAATTGATGTCAATGTTAACATCGTGGCTTAGTTTGGCTTTCCAGGTTTCCTTTTGGACCCAAAAATTCAGGGTTCATCAGCCCAAAGAGGGATTAAGAAAAAGAAGAAGAAAAACCCTACGGACCCCGAGGTCTGCGATGACAATATCGCGTTTTCCTTCTCAGGATCCGTCTGGTCAGCCCCTGACGGCAGCCCTGACATGAGCCACAGGAAGACACACGTCTGCAGACGAATAATGCAATGACGATAGCGAATTAAGTGCATATATCTGGACATCTGACGCTAGCGATGGACTAAAAGGTTCCGGACCTGGGCACCATTTGCAGGAACATGCCGCGAACACCTACATAGTAAGTGAACTAACCGCCTTGGGTAGGTTTAAGGTACCATAGGTGAGATAGCTCTAAACATATGTAGCTGCATACCTCAGGGAGATGCGTAAGTGACAGGTCGCATCGCGTCTTTTCACAAGGAAATAAAATTCGTATCGCTATTCGTACTTCGTAAACAAAGCTTATCACACCTCGACTGCAGCGAAACCTCTATCATTTTCTTCTTTTTTTCTAATAGAATATCATTGCATGGAAGTTAAACACACCTAGGTGCCTAAGCTGTTTAACAGTGCAGATCTTTCACAATTAATACATTGTACGTGATAAAATCTGGTCCAAGTTGGTGAACATTTATTAAGCTCCCTTAGGTACCTAATTCATTTATGCCAGGCGGGACAAGGCTCTGGGGGGGCGTGGCTGAGCTTTTTCTGTGGGCTACTGGACCTAGGATTTGTAGGTGCAATTAGCAACGTTCCACATACGGGTATCCACGTCGTTGAGTGACCAATTACCGACCCCCGTATCCACTCAGCTGCCAACTTTCTTGGGTTTGGCCGTTTTCCCGTTTTACTACCTTAACCTTAGTACACGACAACACAATCTCGTCTCTTGCAGTTGCATCTTTTTTTTTTCTATGTATGTTTCTGTTTGCCCCCTATCTCAAGTCTCAGAATTACCCGATTTTTTACAGCAACAACGACAACAACGACATCAGCAGAAAGGATCCGAACAACATTAATCTGTCACGATTAATATTATATATCCTGCGCCGAAATAATATCTGCATCCCTCGCCCGATCCAATAAATAAATAAAATAAAATAAAATACCCTCTTGAGACACAAACTCACCGGGCGAGGGTTTCAGGTGTATTTCTTGATGGTGCATTTCCTGGTGGTGAAGGATTGCAGGAGCAGAATAATATGCCTACATTCTTGAATGACGAAAATTCTCCCATATACTCGTCGAACGCTGGCGTAGTTCATATTGGAAATCACCACGAACCTGGTGGGTTCTACAAGTTGTCCGACCCCAAAGATACCCTTCTCCCGAGACCATTGTCTACAGCAATTGATACGAATGAGAGCTTCGACGACAATTCCTCTTCGCATTCTTCTCGAAGCTCCGACGCGCGGCTAAGAGTAAATGCGGATGGGCTACCCCCATCCAGCATGACTTCTTTGCCCAATGGCAGGTCGAGTAGAGACTCGAACGGTGTGGCTACCGCTAGTTATTCTAACTTGAAAGCGCCTTTGTCTGTCAATGGCAATTCTATTTCCGAAAACCAACGTCAAAGCATGGAATCATCATCCCGTGTTTCTATACAACTACAACAACTAGTTGAGCCACATCGGAAATCATTCGGCAATGGAGACATGCTAAGCGCAGATGGTACCTATGGAAACAATCAAGCTTCTGCGCCTCCTAATAGCTCTAGTTCAGTTCCTAGTTACCTATTGCCTAACCCTTACCTGAATACACCATCCACACCTTCGTCCGATCACGCTCAACGCGGTTCTCCGTCACCCCAGAGATTCTCTGCCCCTTCGCAATACCCAGCAACCGGTACGAGCGCCTCGCAATCCACCTCGGCACTCCAGCCACCTACCCAAGGTCTCAAGCATAGACATACTCTAGAGGTACCCAGGGTTCAGCCTGGTCGAGGTTCGAAAGATAGCAACGAGACAGCCTACGCTAGCGGTAGGTTCTCTCCAACCGGAGCTGGGCCATCGCAACGGCGCGGGTCGTTGAACTTGGGACGACGAAATACACGCTCTCTGCACTCCGATCTGCCTCGCGACGAGATATTACCCGACGACGACGCACTTAGGTGGGCGGAAGCATACCGACAAAAACGGGCAAAGAAAAAGAGAAGGGAAGAAGAGGATGACGATAGGGTCCTAGTCGGAACTAAAGTAGACGAGAATCACGCAAATTGGACGACGGCATACAACATGTTGACCGGTATTCGGGTATCTGTCTCCCGTACCAACGCGAAGCTAGACCGTCCCTTGACCGATGCCGACTTCGAGACTAAGCAGAAATCGACGTTTGACATGTAGGTTCTTGCCACGCGGATTCGCTAATCTAGTTGGTTGTTGTACTAACGTGAACAGCGCGGGCAACGAGTTAGTTCCCTCGGCAAAATATGACTTCAAGTTCAAGGATTATGCGCCCTGGGTCTTCCGGCATCTTCGTGCGCTCTTTAGGTTAGACCCTGCCGATTATCTCATGTCCTTGACAGGCAAATACATCTTGTCCGAACTTGGCTCTCCGGGAAAGAGTGGTAGCTTCTTTTATTTCTCCAGGGATTACAAGTACATCATCAAGACCATCCACCACGCAGAACACAAGTTCTTGCGAAAGGTCTTGAAAGACTACTACGAACACGTCACAGATAACCCGAACACGCTCCTCTCCCAATTCTATGGCCTACACAGAGTCAAGATGCCATATGGCAAAAAGATTCACTTTGTTGTCATGAATAATCTCTTTCCCCCTCATCGAGATATCCACACCACCTTTGATTTGAAAGGTTCTACAGTAGGACGAGATTACCGAGAAGAAGACCTGGAGAAGAATCCACGGGCGACGTTGAAGGATCTGAACTGGTTGCGACGAAAGAGGCATCTCGAATTAGGGCTACAGAAGAAGCGTCTTTTCTTGCAGCAACTGGAACGGGACGTTCGGCTTATGCAAAAGTTGAAAATCATGGATTACTCGCTTCTAATTGGCATCCACGACTTACGAAAGGGCAACGAGGAGAACCTACGGGAGAGGACTTTGCAGGTATTCAACCCAGGTGGAGACGACCCGACGGACGAATCCTTCGATCCCAGCTCCGTTCTTATGAGGACGCCGTCGAAATTGGAAAATGCGCGCAAAGCAAGGGAGTTGAGACAGATGATCAAAGCTGAACGACCTGTACCCGTGGGCCAGACGAACAGTAAAATGCCAGATGAACTAGCCGAAGGTCACAGCCGAGGCGGCATGTTCTACAGCGATGATGGTGGCTTGCGGGCTACTCACGAGGACAATACCGCAGGCGAAGAAGTCTACTATCTCGGAGTCATTGATTGTTTGACACATGTAAGTTCGATGTCTTGGCCTACTTTCAGAATTATGATCCCCTAGCCCCCAACTACGAAGCTAATTTTCATGATAGTACGGGGTTATCAAGAAGATAGAGCATTTTTGGAAAGGACTGTCTAGTGATCGCACTCAGATCTCCGCTCTTCCACCGGAGGAATATGGCGACCGGTTCATCAAATTTATGACGGGCATCACGATGTCGCAAGAGGAGGCTGCAAGAGATGCGCACGAACGCGAGATGGCCGCAGCTATGTCGGCAGCTGAGATGGAGCAAACTAAGCAAGATACCCTCCAAGTTCCGGGATCTAATAGTGCGCCCCCTGCGCCATCCTATCTGCCTCCGGCACCGCCAGGTATGAGAAGCCCAAGTTCACCGGAACCAAATCCCACCGTAGAGAAGGCTCTTAAGAAGGCCACTAAGAACGAGAAAGACGTTGCTAAGGAGGAACAAGTCCCGGAACGCAAGATAACAACTGCGATATCTCCGGGTGCGAGGTCCAACTCCCACGCTGTCCTACCGGTTGTTGAGGAGACAGCGGAGGCAGCTTCGGTCAGCGGGCGAAGTCGAGGCGATAGTGCTAGTGAAACTAGGCCTTACACCCCCTCACCGAGCGAACGGCAGGATGGATTTACCAACCTAGGACCTCACGGGATAGGAGGCAGAGGCCCACCTACCCCTCCCAAGACCAGTTATCTCGGTACCGACAATGGGTACGAGGCGGGGAGAAAAAGAAGCGGCAGCGGTGGCGGTAGCCTGAAGTTTCTGAGGCACAGGATCAGCCGCGACAGCCTCGATAAGGCTTTACCACCACTTCCCAAATAAGGATCTGCTATGTCGATTAGCGTTTCAAGTTGCGACGGCGTTTTTGGTATAGGGTCGTACGCTTATTAACTACATTCGATAAAAATACATGAGTATCTCGAACTGCCGATGCTAGTATTGTTGAGGGGGAGATGGAAATAAGGACCTAATGTAAATCTACAGATGGGTCGATACTGAGTAATAGGGGCCCGGAATAGAAGGATAGAAGGGGATGAAGAAGACTAGGTTTGCCATCTTGGTTAGACGGCTGACGAGTAGCCGTGGCCCGGTGGGTGACCTAAAGATAGGGAGACTATATCGCCTTCGACCTCTACCGGTTGTCACTATCTCTTGCCCCCGGTCTGTGGGGGCCCGGGAACGTCCACGGGATATTTCGAGCCACGGGGGCCCATTCCTTCCCCTCTTTCCCTTTGTCTGCTTTTGCTTTTTCGTACAGAAGCATATCATCATTGTGTTTGTACCGAAAGACATGATACCACCATTGCATAAACTGCATGAATTTGACGACTCTTATTCTAAACCCAGACCGGGCTCTTGCCTTTCTTGCCTTTTTTGTTGTTGTCGTCGCGCCTAAGTGTCCGAGTCGAGTTGACGTGAGGCGAGGCGAAACGTCGTTTTGGAGGTTAGATTATGTGCGGTAGAATATACCAGGGCTCTGTGCCTGGGCGTGGAGAGATGGCGAGATGCTCGCCACTGTTGAAACTCGGGGAGGGGGCTGGGACGGGCCGTAGGTTGGTAGTTACGGGTCAATAGAGTGTTGCGGCGTCCTCCCATTCTGATGGTTCCATCGTGCGTTGTGAAGTGAACTATTGTTTGGGCAGATTCGTAGGTGCAGTGGATAGTGATACGGGCTGCTACAGCGTTGCATACTGAGATACCTGTGTAGTTGGTAAAAATGCTAGACATAATGTGCATAACCCCTATCTACCTACCTACCTATTGACTTGGATAATCATTAGGAAATTGACCCGGTTCGCATTCCTCCCAGATGCGCATGAGACCTCCCCTGAGCCCGCCCCAGCGCCAGGCAGTGATCTGCTCGTCGCAGCTAAGTCGCCGAAGCAGGGCGACCATACTACTCCAGGATTCGGCGCTTCGACTTGGAAGTCATCGTCAAATGTGCCCTCTCCACCTGTGGCAATCTCGGACGCATTATCGAACTGCGAGGGATTTGTTAGCACTTGTCTTGTCCATTCGCCGACGAGTAAGGCAAGTATGATTCATAAGTAAGCCTGTGCGGCTGTATGTTAACTGCTATTCAGGGGCAACTGTACCGGAACTTCCGACCCTAGGTAGATTTCATGTTGGCGCTCCTAGACGTAATAAGATAGGTATCATATATTTCATAACATGTTCAGACTATGAGTATCAATTGAATGGTAGATAATAAATGTTGGAATATGAAAAGACTTAGGCCTAGGCAGGTGAGGATTAACTTTCCTATGCACTTCAACTCCTAATCGTCCCCTTTCTTGCGCATCTCACACGTTCATCTCACCTCCTAGGCTAAGATTAATTCGATGCAACACACAACAAGGTGTCGTCCGACGCCGCGACCATCACCCATCGAGCCCTCGCCAAGCTCTAGAAATGCTTTAACTCGAAGCTAGAGATACGCATATTCGTTCCTCCCCGAACCCTCGTCATGTATGCCCTTTCATAGGACACGTTAACGTAGATACAGATCAAGTAGAAGAAGTTTGCCAATAAAGTCGGCTTCTAGAACGCTGCTGCAGCCAGAGCTCATGACGAGGAACTCCGCCGCGACGAGAAAGTTGCGGACGCCCCCTACCCTCTTTCTCTCTCTCTCTCTCTCTCTCTCTCTCTCTCTCTCTCTCTCTCTCTCTCTCTCTCTCTCTCTCTCTCTCTCTCTCTCTCTCTCAAGCGTGGCATGATCTACGACACAAAGTGCACTTCCAAGAGAGCCGAGGTCTCGATACGTGGCTCACATCAAGGGGTTCTGCCGTCCGGCCGCCGACGAGAAATTGGGCTGCTCTCCCGTTATCTCCTAGCTTCCGGAGCGAAAAAAAAACCCCTCCAAGACTGGAAGTTTTGGGATCTGAAAATGGCATCCCTATGCCACATGCGACTTTTTCCTCACTCTATCAAAGCAGTCGTTAAATCAATATTACAAAGACACCAATAGATTATTAGTGCGCCCTAACAATCTTTTTGAAGTTGTATACTCTAATTTCAATACCTGAGAAGCCTTATATTTGGTATCCGAGTGCATTTTATTGGACCATGTGTGAGAAAAGCCTTTTCTGTTAGCATTCCACCGCCCCCACTGCAAGTAAGCCTAATACTACCCTCCATCAAACACAGCCGCAAAGTCGGAGCTGTATAAGTTGCGCATCGCGCCCTCTCGAGATGTAGGCTTCATCATGACTGGCCCCTCTCGATCTGGGTCCATCCCTAAAAGCCAGCCTGGTTAGCCCCAGCGATTTAACCCCGTCATGTCGAAAGCACTTATACTTGCGGGCAAGTTGAAGCCGGAAGTCAGACTCGGAATTATACTGTCCGAGTTCAGTCAGGCTCTAGATGATAAGCATCGGAAACGATTTATTGCCTTGCGCTCCGCCCCAACGGCGGTACCGACGGCTGCGGATGTCATTAGAGTCACTGAAGAGCTAAACAGACAAGGTGCGGAACTTCATCGAGCATGGCGGCCATATTCCACCAGGCTTGGGACATTCCTCAGTCGTCTCCAGTCTCTGGCTAGCGTCGGCGATGTTATCATAGGCGGCTCGCAGAACCTGATTGCTTCCGGTGTCTGGTTTGCCGTCAGGATATGTCTTGAGGTGAGGTTTCTGACATGAGTGCTAAGGTCGCTAAGGGCCTTGGATACTTAGTATACGTATAGCTTTAATCGAAGAACTAACGTCGCATAGACGAGTATAGGGTTCCTAACGTACTTCGATAAGATATCCTCCTTATTCATGAAGCTCGGCACATCCTGGTCCATTCATCGAGACTTTGCCCAACTGTTCCCTCACTCCGATGAACTGCAAGCTTTTTTGCTAGAGTACATAATTAAGGTGGTTGAGTTATGCAAAGGAGTTGTCCGATTTGAGAAAAAGCCTATAATAGCACAGTTTGCGTCCTCACTACTATCTTCTTTCGACAATCAGTTCAATCCGATACTGGCAGAAATAAATCAATGGGGACAGCTAATTGAACAAAAATCTAATATCCTAGCTACCAAATATTCATTCCAGGCCGAGGAGAATGCAGCCAGCCGCCATACCAGTCTTATACAACGTCTTATGTCAAAAACAAGGGAGAACGTCATCTTCGAAAGAAAGCACAAGCTCTTGTTAGCGCTATCTCCTGACCAAGGGAAATACGAGACATATTGGCGCCGCCAAAGGCGCAAAGGGACGTGCTCCTGGGTTTTTAACTCTACAGCATATCGCTCATGGCAACAAAAGAATTCCTCCTGCATACTATGGCTGAATGGAAGTATCGGAAGTGGAAAGACAGTAACAATGGCCAATATTGTTGGTGATATCCACCTAAAGCAGTCAGCTATCTACTTCTTCTGCATGCCAAAAGACCCTGACTCTCTGAGAGCTGCAAAGATTTTCGGCAGTATAGCTCACCAGTTTTTCAGTAACATCTCGACAGAAAATTCTTTTTGGAATTTACTTGATCCCAACGCAATTATGACTAAGACGTCAACATGCGACGGAATTATTGATTTGTTGTTGCAAGGGATGAGCCCAAATGAGAAGTACTTCATTGTTCTCGATGGACTCGAAGACTGCAATGACGAGGAGGCAGAAGACATCACGCGATCAATCCGTTCCTTAATGGATAGCAGGAGAATTATGCTGTGCTCCTCTAGCCGACCTGAATCGAATATCCAGCAGAAGTTCGTCTCCAGTATCCACGAGGACAACTATATCTCAGTCACAATGAGTAATGAGCAAAGGCTTGGGGAAATCAAGGATTTCATCAACGTCGAGGTTGACCGACGAACACAACCAAGGCAATTGGACAGAGAACTAGTAACTCTGATCAAAACGCAGCTGATTGCGGGCGCTCAGGGGATGTCAGTATTTGGAATTTACCTTTTCTCTACAAGCTGCCTGTGTTAATTCGTGTTAGGTTCCTATGGGTCACCTTGCAACTCGAAGCCGTCTTGCCGTCTATCTTACCAATATCTGTCTCACCAGTAGACATATGTCACATTCTAAACAATTTACCTAAGGATCTTCCAGAGGCATTCGACCAGGCTCTCTCCAGGATTCGAGATAATCGATACGGAAACAATCATTTTAAAATCGTTGCAGTTGCTGAACCGCCTCTCACACTGGATGAATTCAGGGTTGCTCTTACTATCGACCCTGGAGAAACAATCTGGTCACCTACAAGACTACTTCCACCTACCATGGCGGCTGTTCATCTCTGTGGTGGAAATCTTATGGAAGTCGACGAAGAAGACGGGCGAATCAATTTCGTTCATCATAGCGTTTTGGCTCATCTTTTATCTGCTCCCACTCACCCAGGTACAGCGCAGTTCCATTTCTCGTCCGAAAAAGCTGAGATACATATGGGCTCCGTCTGTGTCACGTACTTGAATTATGAAATATTTGACCATAGACTTGTGACAGGACATAAGATACGAGCAGTTAAAGTCATCAACGGACTCATGGACGAGGTCGCCTCAACTCATCATGTGTCGGACCTGGTAATACGTCACATTACCCGGCGCCGCTTCAAAGCATCACCTCATGATATCGACATTCTCCAGGTCGCCCGAGATCTACTAAATAGTAGTTTCAAACACGTTGAGGTTTCGAAATGTCTCTTACCATACGCTGCGTCGCATTGGCTGGACCATACTCGACTCTTTAGCGAGGACATAGAAAATGGAGTCTGGGCATGCTGGAAGAGGCTGGTAAATGGCCAGCGGGAACACGCTGCTCCGCCATGGACTCTTCTAGACTCTCATCAAACGATGATTCAGTGGGCCGTGAAGAATTCACACGCCGCTCTATTCCGCTACTGGCTGCATACGGAGAAAATTCAAGCGACGGACTTGGAGCGAGTCATAGAGCTGGCCAGTGAAACCCCCGAGATGTTGTCAAAAATAGGACCCCATGGACTAGACGATATCTTAGCTCAGTGTATCACAGTACACCTAGTAGACTGGGAGGTCATCAATTATTTCTTAAATGTCGGGGCAAGCCCAACAAAGGCGCATCATCGAACGGGCCATTCGCCGATACAACTCCTAATAAGTGGACACGCAACATCTATTTGGACAGTGGAGATGGTTGAAATACTGGTTCGAAACTTCATCTGCCACCCAGCAGTCGTTGACTCGTTTCGAGGTCAAAATCTTGATTCATCACTCATAAAGGCGATTGGCCTCCAGTGGCATAAAGTAGCCACACAGCTTATAAAACTGGGAGCAAGCATTCGCATCGAATCTTCGAGAGATTCGCCTTTAGGAGCAGCTGTTCGAATGGGAAATATAGTTCTAGTGAAGGAATTCATAAAGAATGGCGCAAATGCCTTCCAATCCTACTTCGATGGGAAGCCGGTAATCCAGATTGCTCTCGAAGCTGAAAGAGCCGACCTAGTTGAACTTCTTGCGAGGGAACCAGACGTATTGGACCTAACAAGAGTATACGGACTACCGTTATTACATCTAGCAATTCTACAAGGAAACGTCCATATTGTGACCTCCTTGCTGAACGCTGGAGCAAACCCCGAGGAAGAATGTTACCGCCAGAATCGTGGCCATCATACGATATCGCCTCCTCAACCCGCGGTCACTAGCGTGGACAAGCATGCCACATCTATGAACTCTTATCTCCGCCAAATTAGTGCCGAGTTTGATTTTACTGAAGGCAAGACACCTCTGATCCTTGCCATTGAAGCAAGAAGGTCGACTATAGTAGATATACTACTTAAGTCTCGCGCTGGAGCATCAAGGGACAAGGCGACCGTCGTCGCCCTTGACCTATTTTTATCCACTGAACCAGAAAAAAAACACCCAACCTTGGTAGATGAAAAGGCTGAGGAGGCTTCTATCATCACTTCGTTATTGAAGGACACACCCGACTTAAATATAGGACTCTGGGAATATCTGGTTGCGGGAGACGAACTACTGCATAGACTCGCCCGATGGGGACACGTCGATGTCGACATCTTGTTGGGATTGGGATTCGAGGCCGACACCCGTAGTAAAAACGGACGAACCCCATTGTATGATGCAATTGCGGCTTTTTGCAAGCACAAAAACACCGCTCTGTTAGATCGGACCGCCGTACCACTTCTTCGTGCCGGGGCCAATCCAAACATCACTATCAACGGCATATCGGCAATGGAGTTGGCTGTGGATTGCGAAGGCCCCGAAGCTCTCAACACGCTGCTAATCTACGGAGCAGACCCCACCACTAGATCAAGTAGTGGGAACACGCTTCTTCACCAGGCGGTGAAACAGGGACGCCTGAGAACAACCGAGACCTTGCTGCGCTATAATGTAAGGGACAATGATGTCGGACTTAACGAAGAGGACTCTGAAGGCCGTAGTCCTCTACATGTCGCTGTTCGACAAGGGCACACTGAGATAGCACGCCTACTCCTCGAGCATTACGCGCTGCTCAAACCAAATTTCTTACAGATGGCTGTTGAGGGAATAGGACTCGGAACCAACGACGGTCACCTTGTTAAGGTATTATTGAACGCTGGGGCGAACCCCATCGATGAAAGCGGTGAATCAATTCTGGCTTTGGCTTTCGAGAGAGTGCTCGACGTAGCGAAGATGGTGACCCATCCCATAAACACAAAACTACGTGGGCGATTGAAGGACATGCTTGGGGTCTGCGAGCTTTTGGTTGATTACGGCGCGGATCCCAATATTGTTGTCTACCATGAGCCATGTCTCGTCCATTGCTTGCGACACTGCTGGTGTAGCTTTGCATTAAAGCTGCTCCGAAAAGAGGCCAACAAGGAACTCGCCAGAGAATTTCGCCGTCAGCGTGGCAGCCTGGCATTATACCCACATCACCGCTCACCGATTACGGACATCGATTTCGAATGGGAAACATGGCATCTTATTATGAAACTGCTTTACTCTGAAGAAAATGAGACTTGAAAATTTTTAAAAAGAGGAAAGTTAATTTTTAATTAATTTTAAATAAAAATAATACATTAAGACCGTTGTTAGATCTGCTATGAAAACGTGAGTGAAACATTGACGAAAAGCCCCCAACCTCTTCGCGGTGACCCTTCGTCAACTTCATTCACAAGTAGTAGAGACAATTAATAGTCGTAGGTTAAAGTAGGCCTTCCTACATAGGTGTACTTGGGAGGCTACAACGGAACACCCCTTTGGACCTTGGCCCTTAACACCTGAGTTGATTTGGGACCAACATGGGTATTACATTGAGTCCGAGATGTTACTACACGTACTAACAATTACGAGTTTCTAGTTTTGTTAGGGGAAAAAATCTAGAGTAGCAGTTACTTTTGCCTTAATTCAACTTATTAAGGGGGCTCTAGTTCATGATGTCTTAGCGTACTTGACGGCATAGCCCTTGCAATGGAAAGAAAACTTCTTATGGGTTCCAGAACTTGGAATTTTATTCAGTGCAAGAGGAAACAATTCCTGTGATGAGGATGACTAGCCCAGCCAACTAGCATTTATAAACAACGTAGACAATCCTTATTCCACTGAACTCTCCAACCCCCAAAGACCAAACTCCCAGAGACCCTTCTCAATACAACCCTGCAATTTCATTCTGTAGTATTTGTGATTCCGCGAGGACCCATGATCGTTCGTGCCGCCCTACAAGCTAGTTTCGACAATAGAACCCATTGCGCGGTCCTGTGCAAGTCGATACGGTCGGTTGAATATTTTAGGCGACAGATTCCCTGATCCTCAAAGCTTTCCTGAAATTAGAATGGGATGAAACGGACTCGTACGACTCGGGGGTTTGTCTCGATGCCAGTAGTGAGCCGCAAAAACAATGACACATTGCAGTCAAGGGCCTTCAGATCACTGTCGATGAACGTGCGAATTCCTGTGTTCTGGATCTGCGCGGTGTGGTGATGCTTGGCGAAGGCGTCCATGTAGTACCCCATCAGACGGTATAGCTGCATAGGACCATCGTGATGGAGCCACTGAGGCTGGATGTTCTCGCAGAGGTCTTTGAAGAAGGCGAGACTATCGGAGGGGTCCAGCGGTCCGCTATTGATCCCTTCGTACATGCGGATGCCGGCCTCAAACAGACGGTTCAGGCCCTTCACCACATCCACTCGTCTGGCACGTTGCCATGGGATCTGTATAAAAGTTAATAACATGTTTGGTGAAAAGGTTAGGATGTAACTCACGCCCGAGAGGAGCGCAGCATCGAAGAAAACCAGCTCCAAGTGCTCACGCAAATTCATACCGCGAAAGTCCATCCCCGGCAGCCACTATGGTGATGAGAGTTAGTAGTAATTATTTGCTTGAGCGAAGATATTGCTTACATTGTAGAGCTCCTCGTGAGTTCTCGGCCTCCAGAAGTCATGTTGAAGGGAGAAGATGCGGATATGGACGCGTTGCGACATGTTGACTGTTTCTGACTGGTCGCGTGGACTGGATTGATGACTGGTGTTGGTGTTTATCGGATGGTTCTGGATGCTACACACATGAGCAATCTGCAATATTGGTTCCAAAATACAGTCGTAGGTGGAGGTCACCAATGAGCAATATAAGGAAAGGGAAGGGAAGGAGAAAATACTTACAGAATTTGGACCGCAGTCCAAAATGTACGTGGAGAGAAGGCTTCCTGAAGTGAGCGAGATTGAAAAATCACGCAAGGTGGGAGACAACGAAAAGTTGGAGGCAAACAAGAGTCGAGAGGAAATTTTGTGTTGTGAAGAAAAGAATTAGATGAGAAGAGAGAGAGAGAAAGGTTGAAAGATGACAAGTAACAGGACTTGGGGGGCAAGTTAAGGTGTGCGGTTGTGTGAAGAATTTAAGCAGAAACTGACAGCAGCATCTGTCTGATTTTGATTCTGCGATTAGGTTTGGACATCGACGAGGTCTACAGACTGGTGCTTTCTATGTCTTGACACGCACTGGCAATGTTGATCTTGGGCACACCTAGTACTTTCTTTGCAGCAGTATTATGTTTTTCTACCTCAATTATGGGAAGTAGCCCCGAAAATCTCACAAGTACTTATATTGACGATAAAGTCACTAGTAAATGAGTATATGTGTATCCCATGGCGATGGCAAGTTGCCCTTTCCTCGATCTGGATAGTGTAAACTTCCATATCTAGGCAAGTAACAATCCATTTTTCTAGAAGAGGTAAACAGCCCTGGCACGGACGTGGTTGAGCAGAAAGACGACAAAATATGCGGTCTTGGTGTAGATGAAGTATAGCATCAATGACGCTAGTCTAGATACAATAGCAGAGCTTAGCAGCGAATAATGATGTAAAAGAAGCGACGGAACGTAGAAACTCCCTTGATCGCTGTCCAGGGGTTGATATCGAATAACTTGAATTTGCGTAAACGCTCAGGCATATGTTTACCTGCTCTTATATAAACACATAGAGTCACTATGAGGTATGTATGGTCTCTAGTTGAAAGTCAACAGCATGTACTGAACCAAGATATGTGTCTACTATGGCGCCATTTTGATTAATGCATGCAGATGGGGTTTCCCATCGCGGCCTGACTCTTCTCGTCTAAGTCTTGTTTACTTCCCCAAATTATACAGGGCGATTCCTTTTGTTCTTCATATATCCAGCTAAGTGCCGAGATCTACTCTGCGTCCGATTTCCTTGTTCAGCCAAGCGCTCCTATTTCTTCGACCGATTTAGAAGTCCCAAACTTGATTCCATCGATAATCTCCTATCGCGTGAGGGAGTCTCCCATACTATAACACGAGTACAATAAGCTTGTGTCGAACGGCTTGCTTCCGTAGAGGGGAAAATATTCGAGGCAGTTTCCGACGACTTGTTGATAGGACCACCCTAGTTCTAGATGGTGGGATGGGGTGGGAATCGCTACATATCACAGTCGAACTGGCCGTCGTATTTGAAGGCCCACTCTTCACGGTCCGTGTCGTCAGCAAAGTGATTTCTCTACGAAGTCATCGTCTTCGTCAAACTCACTATCTAGGTACGTTACTGTCATATTCCGAGTTATCCTCGTTACCTGATTGTATAATAAATCGAGCCGAGCGTAAGGAGGACGGGTCTCCCTATCAGCCTAATTTACACCTCTTGGAGGATCTCTCATCGTTTTCCAATTCTTGAGGCGAGTCCTTGCGTTTTGGAAAAGTCTTAACTGGGCGGTTTCCCTTCTTTTTAGCTTTCGTTTCGGTCTCCAACGTAGCAGCATCTATCGCACCGCGTGTGTCTTGACTGTTATCTCTGGAGTTGTCGGAATTAATAGACTATATGTTTCGCTTTTCGGGGAGGTTGATGGTGTCCGGGTTCCAGTAGGTTCGCGATATTGTCTTGTCATTCCATTGGTCTTCTGCAAATAGGTAAGATACCTGTATACTACACCGGAGTCAAGGAAACGACGACGCGGAAGGAGTCACTGCAAAATAACACGCGGAAAGGGATATTCTGCTTTTTATTTCGCTCCTTTAACCCCTGGCATTCTAGTGCGTATACTCATTTGGGTCAAAGGCTTAAAAAGCTCCAGCTCGGGCGACGGCACAGAAAAATGCGAGACGCTATACTCGCACCACATCTGCCTTGTACGGGGAGACTCTGCGTCGGAAAACACCTTGCTTAAAAAAGATTTTCAGTCCCCCTTTCACCTTGTGATAGAATGTAATACATCGACTTACGTATGATCACAGAACGTCTTTTCGCCACCGGTCGTAATAACCAATGCTGGACGCGCAATATCGGCAAGAACTTCACTAATGGCAGTCGACGCGAAGGCAGCGAATACAAGAGTATCCTCATCGATTTCTGCGAAGCCTCCTGCCCCACACTTGCCTACAATTTTGAAGCCATTTTCGCTTAGAATCTCGTTTGTCTGCTCGCGATAACCCGGGTCCTGAGCTTTAAGTTCGACGGAGACACCCGTGTGGTGACGAATCGCCTCTGCCATTGTCAAAGCCATAGCATGCTGTATCAAACTTCCCTCGATGTCGCTTGTTTCCGAGGCCTGTTGTTCCGTTTCGCGCCTATGCTTCATTTCCCATTCAGCAGTTTTGGTGACCATATCACCAAGACCAAAACATACAACCTTTGTTATCCTTCTCTTACCGGTATTCAGTAGCCGTTGGAGCTGTGCTCTGAACAGCTCGCAAGTGATGCTGTTGTTCCACAATTGTCGCTTTGTCTCGAAAAGCGATTTGCTATACTCTATCACCCCTTCATACCTCGGGACAGTCTGGTTTTTCCATTCCAGTAGATAAGAGCAGAGATATGTCTCTGGAGGGCCATCTGGTTTGATTCTTACAAGCCGCCAATATCCTTGGGTTTTGAGACGTGGGGCCCTAAAAGACAGATCAGACTAGCCGCGTGTAAACATTAGAGGTGGACGAAAGACCTTACCAAATGGGATTTTGAATCCTATACATTGGGTTCTTTATGCGGGCTACGACGCCATCAATACGCCGCACTGTGAAATATTCCGTCTCGAAGGACCGTGCCAGTTGTGCCTCGATGTCTAGCAAGTCTTCCTTTCTCCAGAGCTTAACTCCTGCTTCATACAGATCCGAGGCGTATTGGCTGCTTAGTATCCATGATGAGCATCCGTAATTGAGTTCTGGTGATGGGTCTTGGCTGGGAGAGAAATTTGAAGATTTGCTTGGCTCAATATAATTATTTGTATTAGCCATGGTGCTCTCACAATCATGCTTCTCGCGGTTCGTGGATGTGTAGGTATGTTGCGGAGGCACCAACATTAATGAGGGGGGGGAGAGGAGGGGGAATAAAAAAATAAGCCAACGCTTTAAAGGGTATTTAGCCCGCCACATAGTCCCATGCCGAAATACCTCTTACCGGAGAGTCCAAAAAAGAATTTACGCCCAAGAGCCCAGAATTTGGACATTTGCACTTTCTCAGCACTTGCCGTCCAAAATTTTAGAGTCGAGGGTTTACTCATATTCCACCCTAGGAGTGGGGCACTCCCAGACGAGCTGTCTTCATCTTGAAAACTATGGTGCGTATGGCCCATGGTTGATACCATGTTTGACGTCAATCTACCCGTATGGGAACTATAGATAAGTACAGGATTTGGGCACAATACTATCAAGATAACGAGACAAAAATACGACAAGAGAAGTGACATATGTCACGATGCAGACCATAGAAGCATGGGAAAGAACTCTGTTGTGGCACGAGGGGCCCTATCTACGAGCTAGCGGCCACGGGCAGGTCCCGGGTCCATATACGTGAGCATGCTTTGTCTAAGCTATGAAGCCCCTGATGACTCCGATAGACTCCCTGGTTCCTGGTGGCCCAAGTGGCCCAAGTGGCTAGACTCCTAACAACATGGTAGACGCTGCTAGGCGAGAGGTTTGTCGTTGGCAGTACGGTTCTTCTTCGATACACAACACTTTCTGACTCCTAGATGATCATCATAATTGACCCCTAGGACCTCATCGGCCGTATCTAACCGCTGCGCGGTTGTCACAGTTAGTATCACGATTACCTAAGGCTGATCCGTAAAAGCAGAGAAAGAAGGGACGATGCAACAGTATGAGGGTAAGTTACTGAATATAGTGTTCTGGAGCTACGAGGACTCAAATGATGTTGTTCTGAATCAACGATGACGCCCAGAAGAAGAAGAAGGGGAAAAGGAAAATAGCGATAGCGATGGAAAAGGAGTTAGACCAGAGGACGAGAACAGGCTTATCTTACATTTGTGAGTTACACACAAGGAGGAACCAACGTGGAAAAAGATAATGACCGGACGGGGGACTCGGCTGGCATCGCACACGCATATTGATCGTTGACTGTAGATTTTGGGAAGCCCAGGAAATGCCAATTTACCTCCCTTACATGTAACTAGAAAGCACCCCGCTCAAAGGTGAACACAATACCTCCTGAAGTTGTTGCCTATTGAACATCTATGAGTTTAACCTGGTCTTTTGGGAGCATAAATCAATGTCCGATACGCCGTTCACTTCGGACGCATCTGTGTTGCTATATTTAGCGCATTCAACTGTGTGCTAATATGCGAGATTCGCTTCAGGCAACCCTCAAAGCCGCGCTGCGGCTTTCCTCCTACCTAGGTACCATTTGCATGGCTTCTGATTCGATAGAGCAAGATTGCTGGGAAGTTGACATTAAAAGTTAAATACTTGAAAAGACTTATATACCATTTACTAGTTATTATATATAGAGAATACCAAATTCCAGATTGTAGGCTGTGTTAGACTGTAGATATGAAAATAGGGGGAATTCTGCCATAGGTACGGTAGTTTGACAAGGCTCGCTCACCTAGTGTGCCGCACAAACGCATGAGCTTAACTCTAGAAATATTAGCAAATAGTCTTTATAAATACCCGCTTACTTTCCTCAATACTCACTGCCTACCTGCCTCTCTACCTAGGTACCTACCTACGTCCTTACCTACCTACCTACGTAAGCACCTAAGGTAACCGTATGGCCAATACAGCCGATGAATGCTAGGCAAAGTTACGATCCACGACACTAGTACACGGATCATTTCAAAGATATGTGGTTCATATGAGTACTTATAAACCATTTATTCTCGAAAAGGTAATTTCGTGGTTTTCAACTCTGATGCTAAGCTAGGGTAGTATAACTACATGAGCCCCTAAGGCACCGATGCTACGCAGCCGTCCGATTATACATAGGTATCCATCGTCCACGGCCGATATCCAGGTCTACTGCCAAGCGCAATTGTCGCCGAACATAGAACTAAACCCTATCGACCTATCCTGAATGGCCGTGGTGAAAGGTGTAAGAAATCATAGCAATCCGCCAAGCAAAAGCAATACGGGCCGAGAGCCTATTACGACAACAAGCTGTTGCCACGGCAGGATAAACGTATGGTTTGTTACCGGCCTTTGCTTTAACAACCAAGCCTCCCATTTACCTTCGGTCTTGTTCGACTTACTACATACATCACTATCGCGCTTCCAGCCGGCTTACTATGGCCAGTTATTTCGGGAAATGCTTAATTCAACCAGTTTTTCGGTTGTTAATATGAACTACTGCTGCGATGGGTTACCACTGTTAATATATAATCATCGTTGGTTCCAAGCCCATAAGCGTCAAGTCTCATACCAACCAGATTCACATCGAATATTCATCATGAAAGTATCTATTGCTTCGGGGTTTCTCGTTCTCTTAGCAGCTTCAACCTCTGCGCAAGGCGGCTATCCTGATACCTGCGGCGAAGTCCGATTAGACGACGCAACAATGAATCCTCAATACCTCACGGGAGACTGCGATGACGGCTACGGGTTTACTTACAAAACGCGTCTCGATCTGAACCTGTGAGTACTGCATTTCTTCCCATTGTAAACGCCGGGCGCCTAATGCCAATATCTCTAGGTGCTACTCCCCGAACGAGGAAGGCGTCATGGTCCCGACCGACAGGGGTATTGGGTTGAACACTTCGCAAAGCTACGCACCCTGTGTAGATTGCTTCATCGGCAACGGCTACGAACTCCCTCGAACCTACTACGCCTGTGACTGTATCGGTCCCCATGGTGGGTCTTTTAAGCACAGTGGCGTCTATCTGGGTAAGCCAATCCCGCAAATCGTTTCATTCGCATGAGCAATGACTGACGAGTTTTCGAAACAGACGAACTTATTTATAATGAGAGGGGGTACCTCAAGTGTTTCAATAACACGGGAGAGATTAGGCCTTTCTAAACAAGGGTGTGGTATTCATGCCATTCCAGACTACTCTATTCTTTCCTGCCCTTATACGGCATGTTATATTTCGACTGTGAACGAGCTGCAGAATAGGGGTTAGGGGCCCTGAACAAGTAGGTTAAAAGTGGATCACGGCTCGATGTTCTAGTTAGAAATTTTAGGTACTTAGGTAATTCAGATTATTTATCTTCCATGGTACTGAAACTTTGATTTAACTACCTACAATACGTGGCGGGTTTTATTATATATCGTCTATCGTCGTCGGTTGATTGAGTTGTCTCAAATGATTTTCAGCTAATGTGAAATGGCCGATAAATTCATATCGTAATATCGGGCAGAAAGTTTTACACCCCTGTCGAGTATCGCCGGGCCCGATTATCTGGCGCGCTACACTTGATAGGGCAAGTCGCACGGACGATAGAGACTCAAAGAAGCGCTGAGCGAAGAACCAACGACCGCCCGCCGCGGGAAAACTTTTTTCGTCCCCCCTCTCTTAGCTCCCGTCCTCTCGCTCTCACTACCTATCCCAGCCTCATCTCATCACATACCACACACTCATTCTATGAGAGTAAAAAGTCTAATGAAAAAGTCATGAGCAAGAAATGAAAAGCAAATAAATAAAAAATAAAATAAAATAAAATGCCGCCCGGACTAGGCAACCGGCCTAAAGAGGTGCACACCAAGCACCTGACGGAGCTCGAGCGCTTCCGCGTTCGGACGCTCTACTACGACGCCGGCATGAGCAAGAAGCGCATCGAGGAGGTCACCGGCTACTCCAACAGCCAGATCCGCACCGCCGTCCGCGCCAAATCCGCCGCCATCCCCCCGCGCACCGGACGTCCGAGAAAAGGTACCCCTCTACCAATCTACCGTAGTTTCGTTTGTTTCTGGATGAGTGTCGTTTGTACCTAAAGTACGTAGAAAACTAACCAGCCACCAGGACGCAACGGCCAGCCGTCCGCAGACCCGCAAACAGACGGCGACTCGTCCTACATGGACGTAGACAGCGAAGCCCACGCCTTCGCCGAAGCGGAAGCGGAAGCGGAAGCACAGCAACTACAGCAGCAACTACAGCAGCAACAACAACCGCAACTGCAACAACCCCAGCCCGCTTTGCACGCGCCACCCCCCAGCAGCCCCTCCTTCGGCTCGCTGCCGGCCTCCCTGCGGCAGCACATCTTCCTACTCGCGCTGACGCACCCGCGCGGGGCCGCGGCGCCGCTATCCTGCGTGTTCTGGGTGGACGCGCTGCCGCAGGCCCCATACCTACTAACGGGCGTGTTCCCGGAGCACTGGGAGGCGCACTGGCGGGCGTACGCGGCGCACCGGCAGCCGGCGGCGCGCGCGCTGTGCGCCGTGAGCCGCGAGGCGCGCCGCGTCGTGCTCGACGCCCTGCGCCCCGTGTGGAGCGAGGCCGGCCTGCGCGCGCCCGGGCTCGGCGCCCGCTGGCCCTTCCTCTGGCTCGACCCGCGGCACGACAAGATCTACTGCAAGGACCCGACCGCGGACCTGCCCGCGCTGATGGATAGGGCGCGCGAGGCTGTGATACCGCAGCTGCAGCTGCATCTGGGCCCGGCCGGGACGGCGGTGGCAGGGGTAGGGGTAGGGGCAGAGGCAGGGGCAGGGGTAGGGGCAGAGGCAGGGGCAGGGGCGGTGGCCGCGACGGCGACGGCGACGGCGACGGCTGGGCCTGTGGCTACGTAGTGGTCACGGACGAGCGCACGTGATTTCTATTTTGTTTCTTGGTTGCGTTGCTTTCCTCGCAAGAGCGTGTTACTAGCAGCGTTGCATTATTTCGAGCCACCCCCTTTTCAAGCCGGGAATTCACAGCGAATATGTAAGATGTAAAAACGAGGGGCTGGACCGGGTTAGGGAAAATATGACCTCTATTCAGCAAGGTACGGTTGAGAAGTTCACAGCAAGACGTGGGATCTCCGAGTAGGGTGTTTTGGACGGCGCTCCTTGACTTGGACGGGTTACATAGGATTGTGGTCTAGCATTTTACCTATGCTAGCTATCATGGACTACCTGGCGATGATTTGATGAATACGATAGTCGAGGTAGCGTATCACCTCTAGGCGCACCTACCTAATTCATTTGTACTGTCGAATTGCACAGTAGAAAGCGCGACGCCTCATTACTTCACAACGCGATATCACTTCTTTACACCCTAGGGCAATGCAATGGTAAAATGACATTTCGTCAATTAATACAACAGAACCTAACACAATCCGCCTGCCAACATGCCAACATGCCAACATGCCAACATGCCAAGTGCCAATGTGCCAATGTGCAATGCCTATGAACGTGGCCTACCTACGCAACACAAGTAGGCAAGCATGAACCCCTTGACAAAACCTCGCAACTCCTTTCAATGCAATCGCGCGAAATTACCTAGTGATCAAGGGTATATACTACCAGTCGTAATAGTCTTCGTCAACCGATGGAAAAGGGGGGGCGTCCTAGGCGCGGTAAAAACGTTCATCTGCAGCCATCTTTATATACTGAGCCGTCTCGACATCATCATTATCCTGAACGACAGAAGCAGCGCCCTGGGTCTCGGTCTCGGTCTCGGTCTCGGTCTCGGGCTTTTGGCGCTGAGGTACGTCAACCAACTCATCCTTCATCTCATCTCGGACGTATGCAACATAATACGGATCGCCGGTCTCGTTCAGGTCCTTCAGAACCTGGTCCGTGCCACGGCTGTCTTCGGTAACCGTCTCGTCGTTGTATCGATACCAGACGTTGCGTTTGAAATCTCGAATCCACACCCAGTAGTGTCCGGCAGCCGTGCCACCGCGGTGGCAAATGACGGCGTGGATGCTATACTTCTCGTTTGTCATTTCCTCGAAAGTTTTCTGCTCCTGTTGCTGCATCTGAACGAGCTCCGACCCGATCATCTCATTCAGGGGCTTGCTAGTCTCCCAGGAAATGTCACCAAACTTATCGCTGACAGGCTGGTTAACTTGCGAGTCGGGGCTCGCTACCTTCTTCAATATGGTAGAACCTGGCGATGTGGATGACTTGCGCTTCCTCTTCACGTCGATATCGTGGAACAGCTCTTGCTTCAGATGAACTCCCGCCATCGAATCGCCAATCGATTCCGTCGCCATAGTGGTCAGCTCTTCGACTTCCATGCTCTTAAACTCTTCGTAGGTGCTGTCGTTGGTTTTTAACCCCAAGGTACTATAGTCAGGCGCTGTAGACTCTGTGGGCTGCGCAGGCTGCGCAGGCGTGTCCTGGACATCGTGAGAGGGTTTCTCGCTGAATTCCTTCAGGCGCTCCTTAAGTGCCCACGCCCTTTTACGTGCAGACCAGAGTGGCGAGCCCTTATCGGCCTCCATGTATCGGTCAAGGTACACGACCTCAGGTATGATGACAGGATTCTTATTCTTGCCCTTTGGCGTGCTTCGTTGAATGCAAATGTGCAAGATGGGCGGCAAAGCTTTGATGCTACTATATCGCGCACGGTTGCCATCGTCGATGGTCTCATAAGAGAAGTAGCGATCCAAAGCCTCGTATAAAGTGCATGACTCGGTTTTAGCAGTGTCTTGATTAGAGCTTGTTCCGTCTGAAGCCTTGTCCGCTTCTACGGGGTATGCCGTGATCCATCGCTCCGGGACGATTTCGACGTTCAGGGGAGCCTCTTCCAAGTAAGATTCAACGTTGTTTGACGGGTAACCCTTCTTCGTCTTGACGGTATAATTTACCATTGTAGTGAAGAAGGTTTGGGTGATCTTATCAGATTGTAGTTCAGGTTTCTCGGGCATTGGGCCATCTGAAGGGATTGCGCGCATAAAATGCTCGAGAATGTTACCGATTATCTCACCCACATCCTGCTGCGAGGTTCCCGATCGATCACTCTGCTCCAGTCGACGTGAAACTCGATCGATCATCTCGTCGAGAACCTGAGACTCGTCGGAGTCCTGCATCTTGACATCATCAGTTGACTGGACGACGGCGTTGTTGTCCGGTTTCTCCTCCTTGACGTATGACATCGGCACGTCTTCACCTTCGTCAACTAGAGTTCGCGAGCTTCGGGTACTAGCTGTCTCGGACTTATCGTTGACGGGTTCGACGGTAATATTCACTGCATCATTAGCAGCATCGTCGTTCGCTTTGGGCGGAACTGGCGGTGCTGGTGAGGGACGAGCGGGCAGTGGCGGAGGCTCGCTCTGATCTAGAATCTCTCTAGCAGAGGAGAGAGCGGTGTTGGCAAGTTTCTGGGAAGGACAAGCAGCAGTATCATTAGTCGTCTGCAAATCGTAGAACAAGCCTTGAAGCATCTTAACAACTGTTCTAATAGTTAGCAAATCTTATCTTACAGGTCGCACATTTGGGACCACTTACACAGGCTAGCAACGATGGCCTCTTCGATATTAACGCTGGTGCCATTGCCCCCTGTTCGGCGTTGACTGACCGTCTCCTCATTAAGGTCAATTTGGACAGTATCACAGTTAAGTACTAGATCGCGTACTACCTTGACATTGTAGAAGTACTGGAGAAGGCTGTTGAGATAGCAAGTGTTGCCGATGTTCTTTAATCCAGGTGGTGCGTCAACAAGAGACGTTGGCTGTGGCGATGACAGGGGCTCAGAAATCAGCATCGGCATGTCTCCGGTTGCCTTTATGAATTCAGCAATTTGCTGTAATTCCGCTGCCTCTTCTGGCTTGTCCTGATGTCGCTTTAAGTCGGACAAGACATCTAAGGCCTGGATGATCTGACTTCGCTCTACACTCTCGTCCTATTGTGGCGATTAGAAAAATGTCAAGGAGTAATGTGGAATGAGGAATACTCACTTGAACTAACTTCTCAACGAAACCGCGGATCATTTCCGGCGGGTAATTAGGTTCTATACCGAGAAGCCTTGCCGCCGCACCAAAGCTCATTCTTTTCCCTGGTGCATCGGCATCGGATACCGAAAGTCCTATCGACATCTGAGGATCGATTTCGCTTACGATATCTCGTCCCAAGTAGCTGCCGATCGCTTCGAGGTGCTGCTGGGCTTCAGCTTTGAAATCATCGGTATCGTCTATTTTAGTCATCTGATAGTACTTTGCTAGATACCAATCTGCCGTGAGGCCGACCTCGGGTCTCCCGTCGAAAAAGGTGAAGGCGGCTTGCACTCTCGGGTCTATGGAAGGTTGACCATCAAATTGAGATTTATACATGATAATCTCCGTCGCTGCTTCATAGTGGCGCTCTTGAGTGCAGCGCAACCCGGCATCCAAATATTTGTCACGGTCTTTAGGACGTAGCTGGGCTAAGACAATAGCCGCCCAGCTAAAGTACTGTGGGGCGTAACCTGCTAGACATCCCAATGTGGTCAAATCATCTTCGGTGATCGAGGAGGCAATGGCCAAATCCACTGGGGTATTTAGGAAGTCGCCTTGAAAGGCGTGTAGGAGATTGTCCCAAGCAGGCTTTGTCGGCGCACCGGTGAGAATATCGAGCTCCGCCAACACATCTTCCATGCGAGCTCGTAGACTATAGATATGAGTCGTAGCCTGTGGGTCTTCAGGCGGACTGATGAACCAACACGATTCGCCGGTCTCGGCATCTTCACCTTCGTAGAATCCTACGGATCTCAAAAGGTCATCGAAATCTGAGCCAATCAACACTAGGAACTTCTTGTTACGTTTGTTAATCCTGAGAAGTCGATCGCCAGTGTGTCGAAGTGCATCAGCCAGGTATGTCTGAAGCATACCAGCAACTCCGGAGCGTTGACCGTTGAAAACCGCATAGCGTTCCGGATCTTGAGCTTGGGCAAGCTCGAGGTTACGCTCCATTCGGCTCGCGTCGTTAAATTTGTCCACTACGGCGGGCGAAATTTTGTACGGCATGACAGAAATCTCGATGTTGAACAAGCAATCATCAAGCGCACAGATGAATCTGGCATAGCCGAGAACATCATTGTAACCAATCTGTTCCCTCAGAACATCATCCGCGGATTTCTGGCCACAGGGGATGAGCATATGGTGGCGATGCTCGTCGGTGTAGGCTCGGGCCTGCTGGAGGTCGCCCTTCACGTGGAAATGATAATTGCATCGGCCACAGACTGCAGAAACAAAAGACAGTCCGGAAACTTCGAACGACTGTGTCTTGACTAGTAGCATCTCATGGCTTTTACAATTGCAGGCGAAGTTAAGCTCCGGCAAGTGAGATTCGAGGAATTGTCGAAGCAGACGAGGGGCCGTCAAAGCTGTAAAAATCGGTAAGCTTTCCTCTGGTAGAAGGTGGCTTAGTAATTGACTGCTGATGCTCACCTCGAGGACTTGGAACGACCTGTAGACTACGTCGTGCCGACAATTGCAGACGGCGGAGCTCGTCCTCAGCGTCTAACTTGAAGGCGGAATCCATGATGATGGTCACTTGTAAGATGTCATGGAGAGGTTCTAAAATTCAGTAAGTAGGTGAAGTCATTGGAGTAATAGGAGTTGTATCTATCAATCTAGTCCAACGTGAGTATGTTTCTCGGTCCGAAGGTCAAAGTAGACCATAAAACCAGACTCGCGTGAATGAGATATGAGACGTTCCCAGGCAATACGGAAGGATCGGAATCATTAGACTTACCTTGCCAAGTGAGTTCACCGGGTTCACAAGTCGAGAAGAAATAGACTGGGTATAAAGGTTGACGAACGTTCTACTCAGTTCAAAGAACTCGTCTATGAGCTGAGCAAGCCGTCTTCTGCGATTTTGGTCAAAGTGAGAAACTGTGATCGCCAGCAAGGACGTGTGTTCCAATATCGAGATAGGTAGGATAAGTCGGCGACGGGTAAGACAGGTGTTTGGCTCTCCGTATAATGGGCGACAACCGGCGATCTTCACTTGTAGCTAGAACTCCTAGAAAACGAAGTTCGCGCTAACAAAGTGTCGTATCGGTTTCCCACATAGACCTAATCAAAAGACTCAAACACGTATGCTTCAAGGGTTTGCACAAGTCCCTAACATTGCGTCAGCAGGAGACCTAGACGGCAATGATAAAACAAGCCAGAAGGATTCTATGTTCTGATGGACGGTCCACTTATGCATGTTTGCAAAGCAGTGAGCCTTTGACCTCTATGCCCCTGATGGCTATAATAAGAGTGACGGTTGTTGATAACACTAATTATAGCCACCAGGGGCATCAAGGGTATGATCTTGGTGATGGAGGTTATGATGATGTGAGTCGGGGATAGGAGAGTCTCTCTAAGACGAAAGGGGGATTTGAGAGGCCGAGATAGGGACCGGGACGGGGGAGGTTGATGTGAAGGTGTAGAGTTCTAACAGAACTAACATCTTCTTTGTGTGATAGGCTAAAGCAAATCTAGCTTGTAGACAAAAAATGACATGAGCACTTGCTCTAGTTCATTGCCAAAGTCGAACCCACTAGGCGACTCTGGAAGGACAAGGCTTGAGGAGGGTAGTAGATATTGACAAGGTATAATAAGTGCCACTGGGCACCAAATACCGGCGTCTTTCAAGGAAGAGGACATGATTGCTACCCTCGACTAAAGAGATATGAGATGGCTAGGATGAGAGATGAAAAGGGTACTAGCCTTCTAACCTCCATCCCTGCTTGCATGGCTTCCAAGAAAAGAAAAAAAAAAGAAGAGACGTACCTTTGATGCGCAAGGTGTTGATGAACGTGTCGGCGAACAAGGGTAGTAATGGTAGAGTAACTTAACCGGTCCACGGTTACTGTCTGAACAGGGAAAGTCGCAAAAGAGGATAGTCGGACAAAACAATAAATGATAGTGTGCGAGTATTTGAGAAAGCCGGACGGCGATGTTTCGGAGGAAAACAAATGATGCCGATGATACGGGCAAAAATAATTAACCCCCCACCGAAGCTACTGAAACAAACAGTCGTTGTGGTACCTAAGAAGAAGAATCCGGGGCGACAAGGCTGACGAAGAAAGGTTAGGTTCGCGTGCAGGTAAAAGATGCGCAAAGTTCCAGATCTGGATTTTGGAGACGCGGCTAAGCTAGGGTCAACAACAGCTTCTCGGGATGGAAGCTCCAGTAGAAGCTGCCACCAACGTTCTGAGGCGTTGTCCTGGCAGGTGCGCTGACACGACTGACGTAACCATCAACTTGACGGGAGGTTCTTATCGGCAGATAGCATATTCCGTGCCAGGGTACGTATGTACATGTACAGATTTCGGGGTATCCTCGGCTAAGCGTAGACCAGTCAACTTCTTTCCAATTCAATTGCGCCGAAATCCAATCCACCACCCCCAAGACCAAGATTGAAGCTCAAGCTTCGGAAACACTATCTCCTTCACCTTTGACTAGGTACTATACCACCAATTCCCCATACCATACGAAAATTAGCCTCCTTCGGGCTGGTGTCAAAGAATGGCCAATCAACACCCGGAGGAGCACGTCTTCCACCAGCACGATGCTCTCAAGTCCGGCATAAAAGGCGCGCTCTTCGGTGGAGGCGCCGGCCTCATCACCTCGGCCGTCCAGAACTCCCTCGCGAAGCGCAACGTAGGATCCTGGGGTGTCTTTAGCAGAACCGGCGGTACCATTGCCATGTTCAGTACGTCATCTTGTTCACCCAAAACCAATTAGGACTAGAGTAGAGTCCGGAGAAACACTTCTGAAGCATCAGAGCTACGATGCTGACAAGAATCGGGTGGGACTATAGCTGCCCTCGGCGCCGTATACACCTTCTCCAAGGACGCCTCCGCCAACCTGCGAGAGAAGGACGACACGCTGAACGTGACCATCGCCTCGTTTCTAGGCGGCGCCACGATCGGCTTAAGAAGTATGTTGTTGCCCTTCTCTTCATACCGTCATATCACATAATGCTAACACGTATAATAAAAAAGCCGGCCGCATGCCGCAGATCCTAGGCATCGGCGCCGCCTTCTCGGTCATCATGTCGGCCTTCGAGTACACGGGCGGCAGCCTGCGCGGCGGGCCCCGCACCGAGGTGCCCGAGATGGACGAGTACGACCGCAAGGAGTACATGCGCCGGAACCGCCGGCGGCCCCTCGCCGAGACCATCGCGGACGTCGGGGAGGGCAGAGGTACTGACTCCTCTCACACTAACACTAACACTCCCACTCATACTCCCTCCACCTCTTCCAACACTGGTACTAGCCATTGTGGCTGCCACTGTGACGACAACAATAAATCAGACCAAGTCTAACACAAACCCTACTACAGGCATCGAGCCCCCGGGCTACGAGGAGCGGCGACGCGAGCGGCTGAAGGAGAAGTACGGCTACGAGATCAAGCCCGTGTCGGCGAACGTCGAGTAGGCTCAGTCCAATACAAATCCATTACATTACCTATAAATTTCCATTCGCGACTACGGCCGATCCCATACAGATATCCAATATCTGAGATAGGTACCTAGGTATCTAGCAAACTAGGGCTGGCTAGGCGGGCGGCCATTGTGGATGAGAGAACTCCGCGAATCAAGAGACGACGATCTGACACCTCATCCACTTTCTACGGCAGGGATACAAGGGTAGGGGATGGAACCAGACCAGAAAAAAAAATCAAACCAACCATCACCGGAAGGTTAGGTACGAGGTACTACACTACCTGCACACTGTACATATAAAAATCGGATTTCCCTCGTGTTCTATTCTTCTCTTCCTTTTCCATGCCTACCTACCTGCCCAACCTAACCTACCTATAAACGGTGATGCTCTCTTATTGATTCATCAGGAACCAGAGCTTGTCTTGCCGTAAGTACCACCCCTCCCTTTCGTTTCCTTCCACAGCACAGCACGTTTCCATGATGAATTTCTCTTTAGAGGCTGTTTATGATCCGCGTCTTCGCGACGCGGCCGTGATTCCTCCAACACACCATTGTTCTATCTATTTCTGAGCACCGTTGCTGTCTGGCATTGCCTTCGCACTTCACGTCGTCTGAACCACTACTAGCATGGAATTCCGACTAACACGTGCGATTTTATAGGATCACTTGTGTATGTATATGACATTGCCGTGTGTTTGCACCAGAAAACTTGTGATATATAATTATGCCACGCCTTGCCATACCACGCCTTGCTTTGCCATGCCTTGCCTTGCCGTATCCATTTCCCTGCCCTAAGGTACCTACCTAACGCCTGGCTTAGCTACAACCGGGGTTTTCGTGCCGAGCAAACACGACGCGAGAGGGCATGTAGAGTCTATACCTAGGTAACTGTAACTACGCATGACATGCGTACACGCCTGCCTATCCGTGAAACTAAAAAAGCCTCCCTCAAAATGCGAACTGTGCCTCTCTACGTAAGCCCTATGCCATCGTCAACATCAAGTAGAAAGTAGAACGTAGAACAAGGAGGAAGCAGCCTTCCGACTTCATTCCACACATCCACACACCACGTTTCGTATCCGTGACCAAACCCGCCGTCAGGAGTACCAGTACTAGTACAAGCTCTGCAGATCCGGACCGGCCGCGCCCGCGCCCCCGTGCCGGCCCTGGCCCTGGCCCTGCGCCGACCCATTGCCATTACCGTGAGCCTGCCACTGGCCCTGCCCCTGCTGCGCGAACATCTGCCCGTACTGCGGCGGCGGCGGCACGGACTGCGGGAACTGAGGGCCACCGTGAGGGCCACCGTGGGACAGGGACGGGAAGGTGTCATCGTAAGACACGGTCGACGCCCCGTAGCCGCCGTGGCTGGTGTCGCGCGAGTCCACGTCGTCGAGGGAGCGGTAGCCGTGGGCCGCGCCCCTGCCGCCGCCACCGCCACCGCGGCCGCCGCCCCGGAAGTTGCCTCGGCCGCCGCCGCCACCGCGGTTGCCGCGCGAGGGGCCGCCGCCCTTAGAGCTGCCCCGGCCGCGGTTCTCGCCGCCTCCTCCTCCGCGGCCTTGGTACGACGACGAATGGTATTCGCGGTTGTTGTTACTGTTATTATTGTGATTGTTGTTGTTATTGCTGTTGTTACCGTAATTCCCGCCGTGCTGGCGTGGCCTTCGCTCCTCGTCGCCGGGGAACTTGCGCTTGTTGGACCGGTGCTGGAACAGCCTCTCGCTGCGGCTGTCGTACTGGTCTTCGTCCTGGTCCTCCTGCTCGATGCGGAGCATCACCTTCTCGCCGACCGTGGTCTCGAAGACGAAGGACTTCTCGGGCGGTATGGACTGCCAGTGGTAGATCTTATTTACATCGGCCGGACGGGCGCCCCGCCGTAGGCCCAGCACGACGGAGGGCGACGGGTTGTCGGTGTGGTACTTGGCGTTGGCGGGAACGGGCCGCACGCGCATGGCCCAGAGGTTCTGCTGGTAGGAGCCGACGTCGGTTATTTCCCACTTCATCTTGGAGTTCATGCCACCTATCTTGTCCAGGATATTCTTCGGGCACGGCTTCGCGGTAATTAAAATGGTGTTGGCAAGATACTTCAAGTCGTCCATCCTGGGCGCTACGGAACCGAAAAGCTCGATAAGTCGCTTCGTATCGGCGGGTTCGATCATGTAGCTAGTGAAGAAGACGGACTTCCTGATGATTAAGGGCCGGTTTCGTGATTCTTGTGGCCGCGCCTTAACAAGAGAATTGTGAATGTTGATAAGGTGTTGTACTTCAGCCACCTCGACGACGGGATCTAGCGTGGTAGAGATTTCGGCAACTGGAATAACCTCAGTGGTCAGACGGGATAGTCCCAGACCAACTCGCTGTTTGTTGCACTCGTCCAAGAACCTGCGGAAGCCATCTACATGCTTAGGGCGATCTTCGTAGATACGTATTTCCTCGACCTGCGTGTAAGTGCCTAATAAGGATCTGATGAAGACTTGTTTGAAGTCCATAGTACTCGAGAAGCGCTCGTGATTAGGACCGATGACAGGCTTCAATCCCACCATGTCAAAGTTGAGTCCTTTGCTTTTGACGATTCGTTTGATAAGAGGAGCGAACTCCTGCTCGGCACGGCCAGTCAACAAAACGCAGAGCGCATCCGGCTGCTTCGTAGTCAGCCGAACCAGCTCCACGATCTTCTCATTCCACCAGCCATCCCAGGCGCGCTTCTCTTCGTGTTCCACACCTTCGCCCGTCGCCGCCAGTATTCTCGGATCGTGCCACCATCCGCCGTTGATGAATATGTCGGGGCTGCCCAACTTGGAGAGCGTCAAGCTATTCCATAGCTTCTGGTTCGGTAAGGGGGTCTGGAATAAGGTGTTGTCAAAGTCGTACACGTGGATGGCCTTAATCTCGCTGACGGCTGTGTTTTCTCGGTTAGCAGGAAAACGCGACAACTGCGAATGGTATACTGTTGGTAACTCACGAGGCAGCTTCTTGTCTATAACAGACCATCTACTCAGAGCCGTGAGGGTAAAGCCTTGAGCGGCGCGGAGGGCTTGGTCGGACGCCATGGTTCGGCTTCCCAGCAGGCGTGTCGATGATGGGAGTTTGCGCAATAAGGACATGCAATCACGACGATGTTCGCATGTTGATGTAAGAGGGGAAAAACTTCAGGATTTGAATTGGGAAATGTCAAAGTATAGGTACGTAACCCAACGTTCGTCGCAACTTACAACTATTTGCTCTAACGTACTTGCTCCAAATCGTAACGGCACAGTGCACATGCAAGCAGCCGAGAAAAAAATATGGGTGCTTCTTCCGTGTTGTAGCCTATCAATTTCTTATCGTATTACAAATTCTCTTAAGCTACTAGCTGGGACTTGTACCTTGCTAAAGTAATACCTAGGTACAGTAATAAATTCCACATACTGTGCAGGTTGATCTGTCAGGTAACACCGACGGGAGCTTATCCGCATGGCCCAAGCTCCATTCCAGAAACGGTCACCAGCAGACGAAGTGATACCACACACGACGGTTACGTACATTGAATCTACTGCGCCACTACATATGAAATCATGGCAGCTCGCAACGCCGTCACCCTGATCCAAAAGTCCGCCAAAGGGTCGTCTGCCTCCGCCGAGATCCTGCAACTGCGCTGCCACATCCGGCCCGGCGCCAGCAAGGTGCGCGAGGGCGTCGCCGCCGTCACCGACGAGTCCGTCGAGCTGTGCGTCGCCGCCCCGCCGCAGGACGGGAAGGCGAATAAGGCGGTCATCGAGATATTGAGTGAGGTATGTATCTACCATGCTTCTTCGTTGACTCTTGAGAAACATATGAGATGAGAAAGTTTGCTCGTGTAGCCTTGGTCTATAAGACTCTCTTTCTTCGTGACCTGGTAAAATAGGTAGGTAGCTAGTAAATAGACAATCAATACCTAACAAAAATCTCCAGATCCTAGGCGTCCCAAAGTCAGACCTGCAAATCACCCATGGCATGAAGACCCGGGACAAGACCATCAGCGTCGCCAGCTCTTGTTTGCGGCGCGGAAAAAACACTGGGGAAGCTGAAGACCTCGTGGCTCTCGTCAGGGAGAAGTTGCTCAGCCAAGCGTAGTGCAATGCAACAGCGCATAAAAATAGGCATTTGCTATCATGCCATGCCATCCCATTCATTCATTATCCCAGCTTCGGACATGTACCTAAAGACGAATCCCCGAACGCCTAGCCCATGCTACACGTTCCCCAGTATAGAGTAATACTCGGCCATTAAGAGACAACTCAGCTCCGCTCATCGCATCCTCACCAAACAGCCAAGGGGTAGACGCTCAGAACTCCATCGCCTGGCCCTCGTCCCTCTCCCGCTTCACCTTGGGGTCCCTCTCGTCCTTCATCAGCGCCAGCACGAAGCTGCGGAAGAACTCGACGTACGGCTTCAAGCTGGTCTTCTCCCAGTCCTGGATAGCGCCCCTCTCCCTGTCCCTCTTCGCGCCCTCGCCGTCCTCCTCCTTGACCCCGTCCCCGGTCCACGCGTCGATCTGCTCCAGCAGCGCGTGCACCGTCGGCACGCCCAACGGATCGAACTCCTCGAGGTGGCGCGTGTCGATGGGCACGCACACGCGGCCCGTGCCGGGGTGGACGACGAACGGGCTTTTCAGCAAGTGGTTGAGCTTCTTGCTGACCTCGATGTCGAGGCGCGGGTACGTGTACTCGAGCACGACGTCCTGCTTGGCCTCGAGCAGGGCCTGGGCGTCGAACTTGCGCCCGCCCGCGCCCGCCTTGGCCAGCGCGTCGATGTCCGCCCACTTGGACGCGCTGGCCCGCCCCGGGCTCGACTCCCACTTCTTGCGCAGCCCGTCCGTCAGCGCCTTGTTGTCCGGCAGCAGCGAGAGCAGGTGCTCCGCCCGGTCCTCCGCGCACCACGGGTCCTGCGACGACAGCACGTCCGCTTCGAAGTGCGGCGCTAGGATGCCTAGGCTTCGGCTGTGTCGGAACGGGTTAGTATAAGCAAAAGTTCCCTAGCTACCTACCTGGTGTGGAGGTAGGCGATGTGAGATACGAGACGATAAGGTTGGACATACCTCAGATGCGGGTGCAGCGGCCGGCGCACGTTGACCTTCTTCCCGCTCTGCGCGCCGCCGCGGATGACCTCGAGGTAACCGGCGATGGCCCTGCGCTTCTGGTCGTCCATGGTGCGGGCCTTCTTGTCGCAGACCCAGGCGTGGGCGCCGCGGCGGCCCGAGTACACCCACATGATGTGGCGGAAGCCGAAGTCCTCGCGCAGGGCCACGTCGACGACCTTGATGGCCATGGTGATGAACTGCCAGCACCGGTGGCAGATGTTGGCCTTGTCGCAGCACGTGCGGATGTCGTCGTAGTCCGTCAGGTCGATGTCGAAGCACAGCTCCTTGGCCAGCGGCTTGAACGCGCTCGAGTTCCGCAGCGTCTTGCGGTCGCGCGGGTTCGTCGTGTACACCGGTCCGATCTCGAAACGGGTGGGGAGTTGGCGGAGGACGTCCTTGCGGAGACTGCAATAGACCATCGTCGTGAGTTTTACTGCATGTCAGATAAGAAGTCACGGTGACAAGCTACTCACAGGTCGGAGCTAAGGAAGGATTGGTATCGTAGGTATATATCCGACTGTAGCGTAAAGGCGAACTCGCGGTGCACGAAATCGTTGGTCGGCGTCGGGCTGTGATTCAGCCATTGGAATAGATAGCGCCACGGGAAGAACCGTTGGTAGAATATGCGCAGGAGCTCGGGGTCCGAGGCTTTCATAGGCACTGCTCCGTCCCTATAACATCTATTAGGAAGCCGTTCTTCTGGCTACATAGCTAGACCATGATTATGCGATCTCACATTGGCGATGCTGGTGCGGCAGGAGAACTCGAGAATTTGTCTTCCACCGGCCGTGAACTGGGAAACTCTTCATCCGAGTCAATATCTGCAAATAGATCGTCTAGTTTGACATCTTTCTTTTCCTCCTCCTCCTCCTTGGTAGCTTCTGCCGGCAGCGCATTCGTCTCGGCCATCGTGATATCGTTGTCGGCGCCCTGGCTATCGCCGTTCTGGGCTGGGGTATCGGCCATGGTCTCCTCGGCAACAGTGTCACGGGTATCGGTCTCGGGCGATACAGAATGAGGCATTCTCGAGTATTTCGGTCCAAGGTATTTATTCGACAATTTAATTCAATTTAATAATTGATCTTGGGAACAAAGTTGTATACCTCGCTCGGTGTGTACAGGCATGGATTCTGGTAGCGGGGCTAGTTTAATTGAATTTCAAGCGCGTCGCGACGCGTCTTCGCGTTAATTACATATGGTCCACAAAAATGCTTAATAGCCCCGCTAAGCAACATCAGCATGACGTAAGCCAATACGCAGGAACACCAATATGTTGACTTATAGGCATAGATTGAGCAGTGGATAGTTGAGAAAGAGAAATGCATCAGGACCAGCTTAGAAGCACAAGTATTACAGGTAGTAGTCAGGGTAATAAGAGCATCCATAAAATTGAGAACTCTCTAAGGTTCAATTCCAGCCTACATCAAGCTTGGTCATTCCGGATAGTGTTCACGCATTGATCGTATGGCCGACTCTCCAACTACAGGTATGACCACAGCGTAAAGGGGCACGATGAATGACCAAGATCCATCGAATCCTATCCTCGTCTCAGGGGAGAGAAACATCTTTTCTTTTCTTTTCATGTAGGTATTGCCTACAACAACGATCCTAGGTATCACTCGTCATCTTCATCTTCATCGTCGTCCTCTTCACTCTCCTCCTCGTCGGCGTTCTCGAGCCACTCGACGAGCGCCAGGCACTTCCCCCGCACGCCCGCCATCGCGCCCTCTTCCTTGCCCCGGTCGTCGCCCCACCAGCCCAGGATGCCCTCTTCCTCGAGGATGTCCAGGTCGTACATCTGCTGCAGCATCGCGGCCAGGATATTCCCCGCCTTGGCCACGTCGATGAGCTTCGCGCTGCTCGCGCACGCCTTTTGCACCGCCAGCGCGAACTCCACCTGCTCCGGCACCGAGTCGTCGGCCACGCCCACGTCCGAGACGAACTCGGTGGCGCCTTCTCGTCCGGTAAGGACCTGGTTGGCGGCTTTTACCGGTTCCAAAGCCCCGTTCTCCGCGTTCGTGAGCTCGACGGCGCGGCGGACGAAGGCTGTTGCGACGGCTTTTCGCATGGCCGCGTCCGACGCGTTGTTGGCGAGTCGTAACGACGTGAACTCGAGCTTCTCGGATTCGAAGCCGCCCTGTCCGCGTAAAACATCCAACAGGCCATGAACGGCATCCGAGTGAAAGCCGGAGAACGAGGGTGCGCCCGAATCGTCCGAGGCAAAGGAGGAAAGTCGTGATCTCGACTGACTGGCGCTCGGCGATATTGGGCTTGGCTCGTCGACAGACATGTAATCGTCGTCGGCCAGGGTCGAGACAGAAGAGTCGGAGAGGTCGAGGTCGTCGATAGAGTATACGAGCGACTTTTGCAACCTTGACGGGTCGTCGGGGTCTGCCTCGTCGTCCTCTGGATCTGAAAAGGGCGCCCCTTTCCCTTCGGCACCGACGAATTCGGGCTGTGGAGGTACCGGTTGTCCATCATAGGAGAGGAGGGACAGCATCGTCCAACTTGGGACGTCTGTCTTGTCGCTCAAGTGAACCCCATACGACACAAGACAGCCTTCGCGAACAAAAGCTTCTCTACCCACCACTCCCCTTTCGGCAATAATCGCATGCTCCACCACCGCATTATCGTTGATCGTAGCGTGGTCCCATATAAAGCTATCCGTAATGCTTACGTTGCTGCCAATCTTGCAACCTCGCCCAATGACACTGTTGCTTATTCTGCTGCGAGCTCCAACGTGGGTATCTTTTCCAAGAATTGAGTCAGACACTTGACTTCCAGGAACAACATCCACATCATCCTCTTGGTATACGTGGTTATCTTGTAGTCGGTAGGTCTGTCCCGGGAAGATGTTGCACTCGGGTGTAAAGGGATAGGTCCAGCCACTCAGCATGTCTCGACTAATAGCATCGTACATCTGAAGATTACTAGCGCGTGCGCCGTAGCCTTCGTTAACAATGATCTCGGTATGGATCATTTTCCCATTCAGCTCGTAATCCTTTAGTACGCCGTGTAAGAAGTTAGCCCGGGGTAGTTCGTAGTCGAAGCTTTCCGACCATAAGGCGAGCACGTCCGGCGTACATATATCGATCTCGGCATCGATCAGATCTGTTCGTGCCTCGACCTCGCGGTTCTCCAGTATACTGGGATCGAGTGTGACGTAGTGATCTGTCTGTAACGGGTGTATCTCTTCGTAATGTAGGCATCGCTTAGCCTTAGGGTCGATTATGAAAGCGGGCGTTATCCCCTTCGTCTTGGTGTTGTGTTCCTCCTCGCCAGCTTCTCGTAGCACCATGGTCATACAGGAGTCTCGATTCGCTTCGCGGCGGGCCCTGTGTGCCGCCAATGCCCCATCGAGAGAGATGTTAGAGACCAAGTCTCCATGTACCAGTACGAAATCCCCGCCAATGATATTGCGCTTGTCCAGATCTCGAAGAAAGTCGCCTATAGAGTGAGCGTCGGCGACACGTATAAACTCGAGATTGGAGAAAGGACTGGTTCTAGAATTGTGAGACCATCTAGAGTCGTGAACATATCTCTCGATCTGTTCGTGATGAGCGCCGCAGTATATAAAGACTTCCTGCACCCCGTTCATAGCGAGGAATTCCAGTGTGTACTCGATAAGAGGCGTATTCGCAAGGGGGAGAAGACACTAGGGGGCGGCAATTAGCCATCGAAGCTAAGCAAAAGCTTAGAATAGACCTACTCTTGGCTTCTCTACTGAGAAAGGTTGAAACCTTGTTTGGAAGGAATCTGCGATAATCTGCGGGAGTGAAGCGCATCATAAGTTAGCCATGCATGTGCCATATATGTGCCATAGATGTAGCTCTCGACAATGCCCCGCGATGCTCAAGATGTGAATACATACCACAGCCTGAAGAACATCTTCTCTCTTGTCCTCGGCTCCTGGCTTGCTTGGTTTCTTGCCTTTGGAAGCGGCGCCACCACGCGCAGCTTTGTTTTGTGACATGGCGATCCAATTAAGCTGATGTTGTGTTGTTGCGAAACTGACGTTGAAAATGAAATGTTCGCGTCAACTTTTTGATGGTGAGTCAAAGTTCATGGAGGGGCAGCTAAGGAGTTTCGTTAAAGGGTTTTACCCATCAGCCCCGATAATCAACGATTGTTTATAGCGATATTCTCAAAAAGCATATTATTGGTATCATGGAGCTTTTTAACTAGATTGAATTATTTCCCATCCCAGACCGATGGATGCATGCATTTATCATCATCCCTAGTGTTCTCATGTTTGACTCAGCTAATTGATAAAATAAGTCTATTGTCATAGTTATCAGAGAAGCCATTAACATATATCTAGATATCTTTCAGTCAATTTTCTAGGAGCCCCACGAGAACAAGACTTTCAAGATCGACTCGAAAGATATTATACTCACAAAAAATCACAAAAATAAAATGCATCAGCCGTGAATCGAACACGGGGCCCATCGATGGCAACGATGGATTTTACCACTAAACCACTGATGCCATCATTGAGAGGAATGTGTTTGGGTGTGTCCTTTTCCATGAAACAGCGAAAATTAGTCTCCTATTTCTGTATGTATCAAGCCACAAACAAGTGTCCTAGGCAGAATCAAGTGTAAATTGTAATCACCTGAAACACAACAAAATCATTGGGACAAGGTTATGATAATAATATGATAAATTTTCAGCTTCTACAAGGTCAGACCTGAAAATATTTCGCAAGAGCCCCGACCAGATCACATTTCATCTTCTTGAATCGCGATTGACTCAAAGGTTTAGTAAAATCGTGTGGGAGATGTGCGCATGCTGCCACGTGTGAGAAGATGGTCTTCAGACTAACCCAGCAAAGCCAGGTCAGGGGTTACGGAAAGCCACATGAAATGTGACCTGCATGGGCAGAGAGAGCATCAACCCGGGGTTTTTTTGATCATAATATGATCAGTCAACGAGTCTCTAGAACTGCAGTAAAACTGCACCCCCACGGCATTGAGCTTATCGTTCGTGCGTTATACTCTCTGACTCTTCAACAACCCACTGGCACTACACTACATGCAAGGGCAAAGGCTACGAAATACGAAGTACTCGCCGCGAATTCTACGAAGGGAGAGAAGGCCGATAGAAGTACATAACAGTTATGTACTTTTGTGGTCCCACGGGGAATTTTCCGTGGACGTTAAGAACCAAGATGGTCTAGGCTGGGCGACGCAGGGGCTGAACGACAAGGGTGGGCCGTGGTGGGACGACTGCCGTGGAACGGACTACGGTCTAGGCTGGACTTCCTCGAGTTCTAGAATCGACTGAATCCGAACCCTCGAACCAACCTCGCAGCAAAAACCCCTGGCCGCAGACGCAGAGACGCAACCCGACCGTTACCGTACGCGGCTTGCATATGTACATGTGCTATTATGTACGTAGGCAGGTAGGGTGTCGGTGGACACGCAGGAACACGTTTTCCGAGGTCTCCATCTGTAGGTAGGTAGGTACCTGGGTATAGGATTGGTTCCTGCCCTTGTCGTCGTCTCGTGATAGGAGGTGGTCTCTGCTGTTTCATGTTCGAGCAGTTCCATTTCCTCTTAGTCTACCAAAGATAAAACAATAAGTAGTGTAGATGGATAGATGTCCGTCTCCAGCCTTGTGCTTGCTGTTTGGATTTACACTAGACGCAAGCCACATCTGCCAATCTTCGACCAATCGAAGTACCATGTGGACCTTTTTGTTTGATGGTCTGATGTATGTAGCCGCCTACATATGTAAGCCAAGCTAGGGGCGAATCCAACTTGGTAGAAGTGGCTGTCCCTCTGCCCCTTCGAGGATGCATCGTCGACTTGTTCAATATATAAAGGTTAGCGTAGACCCGGGAAAGTGGATATTAAGATATGGAAAAGATATAGGGAGGGAACAAGGTTAGAACTAGGCTCGGGAGGTGATTGACTTTATAGATCTGTACCAACCATCCCGATGCTAAGGACTCCCCCCCATGCTTCCCGAAGGCTAGAACTCAAAAAGAGGAGCCTTAACAAGATGTTATAAGGGTCTCGTCCCCTAAGGTCGGGTTCCAAGGGTTGTCTAGACTGCTAGATCAGCAGATTCAGTCACCGACTGCAGGGAAGATAGGGACGGGACCTTTCTGTGACTAGGTGGATTTATTACCCATTGATACCCGTCGACAAACGAATACCTGCGGAAGTTGTTTTCGATCGCATTCTAGGCTGACCCATACATTTTCCATTGCGGTATGATCGTTGCGGCTCAGTCGGTCGATTGTTTATTTTCTCGTAACATGACATTGTTTGTTTGCTGTCATAGATTAATAGGAAATTGCACGGCATATGCTGGGGTTCTCCCAAGATATTAATATTATTTAAACCTCTGCAGCGGAAGTCCGGCTTGAAAAATTCACGATGCCTTTAGTTCGAGTCCAGTCTGCTCTTTTAAGCTTAAGCGTTCCCAAGAATCTTGATTGCTCTTTCCCGTCTGCATATGTAACTACCCAGGTAAGGTACCTCCTACCTTAACTTATTTGTGTACTTTCATTTGCTAATGTCCTCGCTCCTGTCTTTCCCATCTGTGTCTCGGTATCATTCGTCGTTTCCCATTGTTCAAAATTCCATCTATAATCTAATAAGACCATTATGACGTCGCCGACAGGCCACGAATTGCAAGTGCAAGGACAAAATACCAGCAAAGTAAAAAGAGAAGGAAACCCTATTTTCAGGTCAGGTAGGTACAATACATAACTCGACGTGTGTTATGTCAGCGTCGAGTTTCGTGTCGTCTCATTTCTCGGATTTCTTAGCATTTCTTAGCATTTCTCAGCCACCAACCAACAACTCGAACACCTTTTCTTCAACCTCCAGTGTCCTCACAACCGACAACAAACTGTTAATTTATTAGCAGCAGCATGCTAGTATTGACAGACATTCACCCATATATATATATCCTATATGTTCAAATCTATGAGGCAAAGGACATGTCGGCTTTTAAAGGAAAATCCTCATATCTATTCGGTCGTTTGCCGTCGGGGCAAATATACCTAGAGCATCTTAGGCTCGAAGAGTACTATCCTATGCTTTTGAATCCTGAAAATCGAGCGCACCCAAGATGGTTACGAACATGATGGGTTTCCAACAAATCCTTCATACAAAAACAGTCGTGGTCGCATATTATCCAAGACACCGTGGGACCATCGATGTACCCAGTCTAGCTTTGATGATCCGGCCTTATTTTTCAATATTGCCTTCGTCCAGCCCGATGGCAATCTCTTCGGTTCTTTGGCACTGATGCATATGCAGTCCGCAGCTCTACAAAATTATTCAAGGGGTATTCTCCATGGTCTATCACGGAGGTCTACTTCACTCCGAGTACGACGAACAGACCTGTCACGACGAACCTATCATATGCCACAATATCGTATACTAATCAGATGATCCCCGCGCGCACGCATGAGCAAATGCGCCGGTATCGATGCCGTCGGCCAGCACCCTTGCCTCGTTGGCATACCGATTACCGAATTTCACGACCGGACGACCAGACAGGCCGAGGATATATACAAGTCGGAACCAAGGTATCGATGGAAAAGTGTCGTGGATGTGATCACGGGTTATAATTGGCCTGGTGTGTTGCATACAGTCGTTGTCGCTTCTCGGGCGGGCCCTCAGGTCGTTGCATGCCCTCGGGTATCCGTTGTTGCTGAGGTATACCCATCTGCGGCATCATGGTATTGGCATATTGCGGTTTCTGAGTCCCACCCGGCGTCACCACCATCTGCGAGCCGCTTCCTGCCCCTAGGTACCCCTGATCTTGTGCCAACGTCGGCGACGCGTGTGGCATCTGACTAGGGGAGTGCCACGACGCGCTCGTGGCTGGTGACTGTATGGGTGTTGTGTCGAACTTTCCAACCGGACCAGAAGATGCTGCTGAGAGCGGAGCCATTCCTATTCCTTGACCCGAATAAGGTCCCGGTGTCGGCGGCTGACCAGGGGCACCGTTTGGATACATTGATTCCATCATATTCTCCGGAGGCGGGTTCCGCAAGAAATTCACGAGATGCTTTCTCAGTTTTCCGATCATTCCCTCTTTAGTGAATGGTTTGGCAAGCACATCACGCATACCTGAGCACCATGTTAGCAACCTGACAACTATGCCGAAGTCGGAGAAAAAGGAGTGTAATTACCCCAGTGGAAGTACATCTCAAGATCCTGCTGATTAATATTGGATGTCATGGCAATGATCGGTGTGTTCGGCTGCACTTCACGAATCATGGCGGTTGCCGAGACACCGTCAAGCTGGGGCATAACGATATCCATGAAAATTAAATCATAGTAATGCTGTTTTGCGTTGACCTTATTCACAGCTTCGAGACCATCACGCTACATCGAATTGTCAGTCAGCCAAATATGCTCCTTCGGCAAAACAGATCCAAAAGGTGAAGACTACTTACCGCGACCTCTACACCACAGTCATATTGGGCAAGAAATTTCGAACCAATACGAGAACATGTCCTATCATCTTCCACGAGAAGGACAATAGGCTTCTTGGATCCCCATGGCGATCCACCTTGCGAAGCACCGCCTCCTGGTGGCGTATGAGAGGGCATTGGCGGTCCGTTAAAGTCATGGCCCGGGCCCATGGTATTATCTTGCACAGGTCGGTTGTAGGGGAGATTGTTTATGTGCTCGGCAGCGAAGGGATCGATACCTATTGTCTGGCCGACGGGATATACCAGATGTCGCATGTCATTCAGAGGGTCATGCAAGAAAGGGTTGACGCCACCCGCGCCAGGAGGTCCCATCATTCCGGAGGATCCAGCAGATTCGGGGGAGCCGCCTGCTTGGTGTAGTTGAACCGACATTCGATTCAAGTCTCGGTCCGCGACGTGATCTACCTGGAGGCCATTAAGAATATCGCGGGCGCGACGTAGCTCAGGAGGCGACTCGGAGCCATCTGACAAGAGGTTGTTGGTGTTTGACGTATAGCTGGATGACGAGTGTCCCGCATTTCGAGTTTCTTTCCTTTCCTGCTCGACCTTATTCAAATGGTTGATGAGTTCGTTGTGCACCTGATTTTGCGCGCGGACCAGCTTCTGAAGATGAAGTATCTCATCTACGAATATCTTATTCGCGTTTATAATTTCATGATAAGATTCTTGAAGTTGTTGGACCTGCTGCTGTGTTGCGGCTAGTGTCTCGCTGAGGACAATGACCTGTTGATTAGACACCCCATATTGTTCCTCTGCGGCCTGAGCCTTTCTCGGTGCCGGGGCTTTTCGCCGGATATTATCCAGGTTGTCTTTCCTGTCGGCTCGAAACTCGGGGTGCTTGAACTCCCACGCCTATGTGCGCTGTTAGCTTCCCTCCGCGGGCCATGGTGTCTTCACCGAGGAAGGTAAATATTACATTTGCGCCGTACGGTGACTGCCCATTCTCCTCGTTGTGCCTAACTTTGTGGAAATCGTACTTATTAAGTTGTCGAACGAAGCTCGCAAAGTTACTGTGCTTGAAGTGTTTCGGCAATATGGTTTTCGTGAACTTCTCGTTCTGCAAAGTTGGGGGTTAACATTTACAGTCTACCTAGGAAAGGGGGCGGGAGCTTCGCAAGTATTTACCTCGAGAACGACAAAGCTGTCGCCTTCGTTGCCCCACCTGACTACCTCGCTGTAGGCAGGGTCTTCTAACATCCTACGATGAAGACAACCCGTTAGTATCGATAGACAAAAAGGCTGCTCGAATAACCGGAGCGAGGTGTGATTTACTTGTATAATTTGCGAACCTGAAATTAGGTACGTTAGCAGATTGCATATGCGACAGTCCGCGACAAATGCGGCGTAGAATACGGGGCCGTCTTGATCAAACTCACAAAATCGCTCGAATTGTTACCGGCGCCCTGCGCCACGGCAGCCATTTCGCCCTCTGGCGGCATGATAGGCGATTGGCCCAAAGCCTTTTGATATTACGTTTACTTCAGCGACCTGGTATATATATATCGGCACGCGCACGTCAAAACCGGCCGTCTTAGAATATATGATGGATTGAGAGAGAGAAGCTCGGACGGTAGCACGACGACGAGGCGACGTTAAAGGATTGTGCAACTGGATCTCGAGCGACGGTTGCTTTACGCTTTACGTACTCGGTGTCGTGTTCGTGATTCGACGTCTTCTAATATTTCCTCTCTGGGCTGCGTTGGAGCTGCTTGAGAACTAGATGGTATGCGCTCGCTGTTATATCTGTGCCTCCAAAGTACCGTACAGACACGCAATCCAAACAATAACCAATAGCCGACGAGTGTGCAGTCGCCTTCGATACGGGGGCTGATGCGGGCGTTGAAATTCCGACAATAGACAATACAATGCCGAGGATTAATGACCAACTTGTTAGCTGTCAGACTGACTGTCTGTCTATTCGTCTGATATTTGAACAAGAAATAAGGGCGGTGTCCGCCTTGGGATTTAGGTTGTGTCACTCAATTGGCAAGGACTCGACATGAATACAAAAAAAACCATAACGAGCTGAGCCGAACTGGGAAATGGTTTAAAGACTTTTGAGAGTGAATTGAATGGACAGGGTGGGTGGGCGGAATTCGGGTACACCTCTTTTTTTTTTCGGGGCTGGCTGGCTAGGCTAGCTTTGTGAGGTTACAGTAATAAATAAGTGAGAATGCTTCAATTCGTACATAACATGGGGGCGTCCTGGCAGAAATCCTGGAACGGGAAGATGTGGATAGGAGGGAATTTTGGGTTGTGTAAAGAGCACATACCACATGCCACCACACTACTGCCACACTACCTACACAGGCTGGAAGAAGGATAAGACAACATGACAGGCGGCATGACAGACGGCAGCTCGGGGGACTACCGGGGGGTTGCAAGAAAGAAAGAAAAAAGCTCCTCGTTTTTCCTCTCCTCTCCTCTACGGGAAATTTTCCAAGCAACCTTGGAACCGTGACGGCATAGGGTCATCCTTACATCCAACCTGGAAAGTCATTCATCATGTACTATTGACGGAGTTGGTGTGGACCCCTGCCACCATCTCGCCGTACCTTCGTACTACTTCCCTTTACAGGCTAAGTGTCTCCCTTCATGATCTCTTTGCGTATGTTCTTCTTCCACCCCCCTTTTTCATTTTACCTCATTATTTATATTTGTACTTCGGTATTTGTACTCTTGTCCTGCTTCTGCCCCTCTGCTATTCATCTGTGAGCTTGCAAACTAGACCCTGCAACACCTGTTACGGCGTCTCGCAAGGACCCTTGAGTCTCCTCGCAGCGTAGGACTGTCGTATTGTACGAGGTATTGTGCAATACTGCATACGTCGTACGTACATATGGGAGGGCGGCCGTGCCAATGCGTGGGCTGCGGGGAAAATCCGTCGAATCAGCATTCGGACGGGTCAGCGGGATGCCAATAACAGTGATCCAAAGTGCAATGTGTGTTGAACTATGGCCTGCGGCACAGAAACGAGACAAGGCCGCTGCTATCCTACCATTATATACCTTATCTGCTACCTATGTATGGTACATAGGTTCTCATATGATGGATAGTCCCGCTAGCTTATTCAGTATTATACATACGTTAAGAATATTATGCCGGGAATAAGATAGCGAGACGACCAGGATGAAGCTGCTATATCAATCAAAGCAGCACCAGTATCGACCCAACTACTTGAAGGGTGACAGCAACTTGAGATTATCCTACCGCTTTCTAGTTTAATAAAAAGGTGCTTCGAGGGTGACGAGGATGCAGAAATGATTAATAATAGCAACGCCTCTCTTACGGCAATATATTAACCTGGAAACATGTTTACTGAGTGCCACGAGTCACGAGCTGCGCGACTCATGCTCCTCGTTTTCCTCCACGGGGACGAGGCTATGCCGCCATGGGGTCACAGCATACAACTGGCATCCATCTTGTCGCTGTGTCAGACTAGATCCCGATCCCAGACCCAATTCTTTTTCTTCAGTTTCCCCAGTATCAATGCTCGAAAGACAGCTATCAACGACGGATAGGAACCATGCAAGACAAGGCTAACCAGGCCAGCAAATAACTTACCCGACTTGAGCAGCTTCGGTTCAACAAATCCCGGCCTGCAGAAGATATGGTACATCGATTACATAGAAATATGCGGATAGGCAAAAACACCAGATTCCATCATCCATGTACATACGTTCGGAGTGTGCGCACGACTCTTTCATGTTTAGCCAACCGTTATAATCTTAGACATTGCAAGCTGAACAGAGTCAGAGAGAAAAAGTTCTTGGCTTGCCACAATTGTTGACGATGGGGTAACATGGATAATGAGGAAGGCTTGTCTATGCCCGGAGTTTACGTAGGGTTATTATATTACTTAGGGTAAAGAAAAAAAAATTACTCAAATAGGCAGTTTGTCTGTGCGTAAAATCGTGGCTTAACAAGTTATTAAGGTGTAGAATTATAACGTAATATTATTATTTTATATATATAAAATTTAATATAAAAATATAAATTTATTAATAATTAAATAATAAATTAATATTTTAAAATTATATTATTTA